>VWYH01011078.1:228255-285168 GCA_013399365.1 Pampusana beccarii | reverse complement strand
GTGCCCGGGCTGCCCCGGGAGCGGCTGCGGCGGGTGAGGCTGCGGGGCTCCCGCAGAGCTGCGGGCAGCGCTCCCCGGCGCGGCTGCTCCCTGGCTGCCTGCGGGGCGGGGTGAGCGCGCTGCGGCGTCCCCGGGCTGCTGAAGGCACCGGGAAGGTGTTCCCTCGCGTACCTGGTGGGATTTACAGGGGCGTTTCTTAGACAGCATCTTCGCTGCCTGACACGCTGCTGTCCGGGCGTTTTCTCTCCCGCCGGGGTTTGTCCCTGCCTGCCCTCGCACCGCTGCGGTCGCTTTCCCACCCGGACTCGGGCGCTCTGACTTTGAACTTGACATACAAAGTCTCAGCCCCGTCGTGAAGTTTCTGCCATAGCCAATCTGGCTCTTTGAAGACAAAGCGGTACTAAGGACAGGAGGGCACCGGGTCTGTCCTCTATCGATCGCATGCCAGGCTGGCAGTAATCAAAAGTGTTGCTGTCAAGTTTTTCTGGCGCAAATCTCAACCTGGCTCCCTCGGGCAGGGTTGGCTCTAGGAGCAACGTGCCACCGGTAAAGAACTTGTCTGGGAAAGGAGCACACTATCACAAGGTTAGCAGTCAGTTGTCTTACTCAAGAGCCTGTCCTGATGGCTGATGGAGGAGGGCAGCGTCTAGAAAGTCCAGTCTTAGCGTCAGCACCTTGCAAAGGCAATGCTGACACTGAGATCCCTGAGTGCAGGTACAGGGCTTGGAAGTCCATCCCAGCTCACAGACATAACTAGCCTCCAGACTGTATGATGTTCAACAAAATTTCCTACTTACACGGGGGACAAAGACAATACAAAGATACTGAGGATGAGAAAAGCAAGAGACCCCAAATGGAGAAAGGATGGAGGTTTCAGGTGTGGTGTGAACACCTGTGAGACACTATTGCCAGCAGGCAGGTATCCACAGCTCAAAACATGCAGATGCCACACGAGCATCACATCAGCATGACTGTCTCAGCTGAGACAGAGGACTGATCAGGTTTTTCTCTCAGAGGGGTCTGTCTGAGGCCGTCAGTGAGATGCCTTGACACACAGAACTGCTTGTGCAGCACCACTTCTGCGGTTCAGCAGGCAGAGCTCCCATCCCAGCACAGCCTGGGTGGGCAAACATCCCAGCTTGCTCCCTGCTTTAATGCCTCCAGCCTTGGAGAAACTTAGAGCAATCCCAAGGACAGGCAGAATGAGTCGGGGAAAAGTTAGAGCAATCTGATGCACCAAGATGAACTATTATTTTAAGAGTTTGGTTGTGTCTATGTACAGCTACACATTTAAAGCACGATACAAAGTGGCAAGCAGCAATAACAGTTAATAGTCTACAATTTTTAAATGTTCTGCTCACCTTAATTTCTTATTCAAGCAATTAATTCATAGAAAAAAAATTTAATCAGACATGAAGAGAAGCCTGCCTCCGAACAGCACACATGCAATTACCACTCTGCATATGAATTGATGTTCTTTGTGTTAGTTTAATTTTTTTTCTCCCTGGCTTATAATTAAAATTTGAAGATTGGCTAATAGTGCACACTATTAGTTCAGAGAACTGGGAAGTCCTGTGTTTACCCACAGAGGATGCAGGGCTTAGGCAAGTGTCTCTGCTCCACAACATTGATGAGTCTCAGCCCTGACCTAAAGAGACTCAACCAGCAGGGATGAGGAAGTAGTTTCCTCTTCATTAGTTCCTTAGGGGCTGCTTAGATCTCCACAGTAATGACAAGCTCTGATTTCAACACCTGTCCCCTAGGAACAGACCAAGACTTTCTCAAGATTATCAGGTGAAGAAGTTTTATGAAGCAGTCTGTGGCTAAGCTTGCATTTGTTTGTATGTCTCTGAAACAGGGGAAAGTCTTACATACACAGTTAAGAAAAATCACTTAATGAGTGTTGTGCACATACTTGCACCAGCTCCCTAAGGATGCTACATTGTAATTACAGACATAACACTGTCATTTTAAGAACATGGCTAAAATCAGTGCATGATCCAAATTTGCGGTGGTGCCACACATGTCTCAAGGGATCAGATCAGTAGTGATACCAGTAAGAGCACGTAACAGAACCAGCCAAAGCAGGTGGTGGTGTAACACTGCTGAGTTCAGGGGACTTACATCAGGTATGTGGTCCCTGAGACTGCACAGAGATGAGAACAAGCTGGATATGTGTAGGGGAAGATTCACATGGCCAATGTTCATTAAGCATATAGTATGGGGCAAGAACAGTGCTAAAAAGAGCTTTTCATGTTTAATTTGAAGCTGCTCTTCATTTTTCGAGCATTAGAAAATTGTACCTGTTAGAAAAAGAACCCTGGAGTCTGTGAGACCTGAGTAATTAGCTTTGTGTGGTGCCAAGAATTTTAGGGAAACATCATCTATGATCTGTCCTCAAATACAGCACTAGTGCAGTGTTTTGCTGAAATGGAAATGGTTGACTCCTTGTCACAAATATTGAAGAAAGACTGATGAGAGGGAAAACCAGTTAACTGTTTCTGCCTTTCCTGCTCTGGTGTCTGAAGGAAATTTTACTAACTCAACAACTCCACTTTGAGGCCAAGGCATGCTAGGCCTGATTGTGCATGCAGAGAAAGCATCCTTCTGCCTCCCTTGTATGACCCAGGCATCTCAGCAGATCCTGCTCTCAGCAGTGGCTCTTTCTCTCTCGCTCTTCAACCAGGCACCAGAAAGTCTGAAAAATGCTGAGATGAGAGCAAAGTGAACTCCCATCCCCCCTGCCCTGGTTATAGCACTCAGAGGCAAGTCCCAGGCTGTGCCCTGCAGAAGGGCAACCACAGAGGCACCACTGCAGGCTGACCCTGCTGCAGCAGGTACCACACACACCGCAGTGGCCACAACTGCCAGAGATGATGGCACTTTCTGATCAGCTGGGATGGGAGGTTGCTTCTTTTCCCTCTAAGCATAGGCCAGCAAGTGAGAGACTGTTTTCTGGAACTTGTTTTGCGTGCAGATGTGCAAAGAGGTCCCACAAGTGTGCAGTCCTGCTGCCAAGGGCAGGGGTGCCCCAGGAGCAGGCTGTGTGGGACGGGGAGAAACTGCCGGTGCAAGGGGTGGGGAGCAGAGCAAGGCAACGGCACTGGAAGCAGGGTCACACTCCCATTTAGAGCGTGGGTTTATAATTTATGGAGCTGTTTTGCAGCCCCTGCTCTGCTGTCCCTGCACTCCCCGTGTCTGTCAGTTGGAGAGGACCTCTGAAGCATCTCCAGTTAGATGGGAGGCAAGAGAGGGGCTGCAGGAAGGCTTAATGGAAGTATTTCTTGCTTTAGTGAGAGAAAATGCCTGAGAAGAGGTCTTGTCAGATGTGAGCGAGGGAAGAAATTGCTCTGATTCAATCTAGGAGGGGGCTGGTAAGGAAGCAAAGAGCAACAGGTACCAACTCTCAGTCCATCTCTTTGCCAGTGAGAGCTGCACAAAGCAGCAACACCAAAGAGCTCCTGCTATAGTTGTGCCACTGAACATGGCCTGGCAGGTCAGGCAGAGAAGCAGTAATGCTCACTGCAGACACCTGGCTGTGACCCTGATTCCTGCTTCATTAGAAGGTGCAGCAGCAACTGAGTTGCATTGCATGCAATCACCTTCCCCATTGGGGGGACAGCACACTGCTGCTGAAAGGACAAAGTGGCAGCATTTCCTAGACCGGGGCCTGGCCTGATCAATGCTTCCAGAGGTCTCCTCTTCACAACAGTGCAGAGAGGCAGAGTAAAATCTGGCTTTCTTACTGTGTGACTGCTGGTTCCACTTTGCTCCCTGTTCAGTTGCTTACCTGGGGAGCAATTCAACTTCAGGGACCATCATATCCCAGTGACAAAGGACAGGCACATACCCAGTACCCAGACAGCATCCCCAGGAGGTAACAGACTCATACCAATGCCCCAGGGAAGTGCTTCTCCAAACCTAGAGAATGTGGTCTACACATTCCTTTTATTCATGCTTTAGGCTTCTGCTTAAAACCCATCACCCTGATTTAAACTCAGATTCGGGACTTGGCACACTTGGGAAAGCAGCCTGGACACACTTGGGTGCTCCCAGCTGGAGGGTGTGAACAGGTAGCTTTTGTGTCAGACCTGCTGCCTGAACAAGGTGTCGCAGAGATGGGGACAACCCAGGTCATTCAAAGCCCAGCCATGAACAGAGCACACTCGGCAGGCTCCATGCAGAGGGAGAGAAGCTGTAGTCCTGACCTAGAGGAAGGTGTAAACTCAGCGGGGGTGCCTAACCTTTTTAGCCTTCCTCTAACAGATGGCAGACTGTCTGTCCTTGCATAGTAAGTCAGCTCCTTCCTAGGGTGTTGGATTGACACGCACTGCGCCTGTGCAAACTGCAGTACCAGTCACAGGCAAGCTGAAACGATGGAGAACTGGTCCTTTTGGAGCCTTCTCCCTGTATGCAGCTTGGAATAAGAAGGCTACCTGGGAGGCGTTCAAGGTCATTGTCCTCGCAAGGCAGGTACTGCTGATGAGCTGATCACTCATCTAAGAGACCAGCACCATGCAGCAGCCCAGCTGTGCTCCCTCCACTCCCAGCAGCATAGGAGGAACGAGACCCAAAGAGCATTGCCACCTCCATGCTTACAGCCACAACCTGCTTAGTACCACGAGTAGGAAGGGGGACAGGTAGCAATGTTTGTTGATGACTCACATGGCATGTAATACCCAGTACATACCAAAGCAGGCAAAAGGCAGCTGTACATGCAGCACACAGCAGTACAGAAGTGTGACCCATCTTGGACTCCTGCCATCTACTGCCTCATGTATCCTTCTGCAATCACAGTGCCGGCTTCTGATTAAAGAGAGCATTTCCAACACCTGAATAAATAGCCTGTCTCATAACAGCACACCTGAACAATAGAAGTGCTAAAGGAAGATTTGAAAATACGAGTGGAAGAATTTTTACATGCAGAGTTATGACCTTGAAAGAACAGCACTCTTCAGCTGTTGCTCATTAGATAGAGTTCACACAATGAATAAGAACTGAATCCTCCTGAGGCCCGATTCAACCCCCCTTTTATTCGAAGACCATACTTTCTCTGACTTAAAATCTGAATTGGATGCAAAGCCAGTACATTGCATCCTGCTTAAAGAAGGACAAATAAATTGGCAAAACTTTAGCTTAGCTATCAGAGCAAACGAAGGGCACTGCAGCACATTACAGTAGCACTACTGGACAGAGGGGAACAGAACTGCTGCTAACGTGCTTAAAATGAGTCACTTACTATTGTAAAACGAATGCTTTTTCTTTAAGGGAAGAAGACTCATTATGAAAAAGAATAGATTCATTACAGTGTTCCTGCACAGAAACAGTGACAGCAAGGCGTGCAGATGGGAGCAATTTAGTTTGGTCACTGTGTCTGTGACTGTGGCCACCACAGCCTTGCAGCCCGAAAGACAGCATGTGGCTGAATCCATGCTAATGCAGAAAAGAACTTGATTGCACATCTCTGAACGCCACTACAGAGCACAACTTTGTGTTTCTTCTGCCATATCAGTAGGAAACAACACAGTCAGGGCTGTAATGGTAACGAGGTGCAATATTCGGGAGGCTCAGTAGACTATGAAGTGCACAACCTTGCATGGCAGGCTGCTGAAATGGATTGGGAAGGAAAAACTCCAAAGGAGACTTTTTTTTCTTGAAATGACAATGACACAAAAGAGAGAGCACAGCCAGTTTTCACGGTAGGTGGGTAATGCAGAACCCCCAGTTGTTAAGAAGCCAAGCCATTCAGAAGCACTAGGCAGTCTCATATCCTGCTGTTCTTCATCCACCCCCGTACTTAGTTCTCTCTTCCTCCTCCTCGTTCTGCTCCCCTCCATAAAATACGGGTGAATCAGCAGAAGCAAGCCAGCAGGAGAAGGCCTTCATCCGCAAACATCCAAACAATTTGCTGTAGGCAAACAAATAGCACGGAAACGTCCTGACGTGGGGTGCTCTCTTTCACACACCACGTGTAAAGCAATCCCTGGCCACAAAAGCTTTCACCTTCTGTTTCAGGTGATCTTTTTGAGCCTTTAATCTATTTTTCCCATTAACTTTGAGATACCAGAAAAGGAAACAAAGCCAAAATTAACCCCGTGAGCACAGGAGACCTTGCACACAATTCAATTTTCATTCTGCAGAATAGAGGTACATACGCATGTAAAGATCCTAAAACCCAATGTCCAGGGCACTGTTGGTGCAGTTCTGGAGGTGACTTGATGGGAGAAGGTGGTGCTAGGTTGTCCCCCAGGACACCAGTGCAGATGGAATGAAGTAGAGGCAACCAAGGAGAACCAGAATTAGCACTACAGAAGATGACCACAGAAGAGAAGCCTGCCTGTTGAGACACTGAACTCATCTTTTTCACTGAAATTGTTCTCTTCTACCACCTGAAACAGAGAGTCCCTGGAATTGTACAGTCATTTAACTTCTCCATCGTTTCTATCAGAGGGTGCATTGACTGCACGGATAGGTGCACTAGAGGTTGCTTTTGGTTTCAAGATAAATTACCTGTCAGTCAGTTACATCAGACTAGGATATCGCAAAACATTTGTTCATGCCAGGTGTGTTTTCTTCAATGTCCAGACTAGCACACTGAAGAGTGATATATTTAGTGTGGATGCAGCATATTTTCTGGGGGGGAAATAAAGCCAAACTGCAAAGGTTTTACACAGTCTGTAATTTCCTGCATATTGTGTAAAACTGGCATAGTCTCTGAGAAAGCTTGGCCATGAGGTTTGCAAGCCTGAGCTCCTATTGCATTAGCTAATGCTTTAGGAAGACATAAAAATTTTGGTTTTTAGCAAAGCCACAATCAACAGTAAAATCCTCTTAATTATTCATGTTCAGTAAAGAACTCATGCCAGTGCTCTTATGAAATCACATCCTACCTCCATCCTAGTAGTCCCATCAAATGCCTTTGGCACCTGCCTCGGTGCTTTGGCATTCAATATCAAAAGAGTAGAATGGTTTTGTCATCCTTGAGCTCAAGTTACTCAGCTTGAGACCTCTTAAACCTTGCTGACAGCCCACATTTAGAAGCCACAGACACCTGCCAAATGAGACACCTGTATTGCCTTGAAAATATCCATCTGTCCAACTACATTGCATGAATAACCAAATCTCTTTTATGATTCCTGCATTATTTTGCAGATTGCTTTTTCTCCTCCCAGCACTGATTTCCATTAGAAAGCTTAACTGCTCTGGTAGCAACATGCAAGGCTAGATTTTGGGATGTAAGTTTTAGACATTTTTATCCTCATGAAGGTACCTCTAAGGAAGGCTTCAGAGGATAAATGTTCAAGAGTCATTAGAGGCTTTCTGTGCTGTAGGCCCAGCTCAGGAAAGGTGAATGAAGAGGGTGAAGACAGCAAGAGGAGAACCAGATCCCTGTCACATTAACACACCTGTGTCCCCAGTGAGTGCATACTGGGCCTCCCTGCATCTTAGCCTGGTATCCCTTCTGGGCTGTTCTCATATTGCAAAAATAGCCCTATTTTATAAAGGCTAGGGTAAAAAGCCTACTCTGACCGTCTAAGAAAACTGAAAGCAATGCAATGTAATTACACCTGTCTGCCAGACAAGTTACTGCACTTGAGCCTGAGTGGTTTGCAAGGCTCAAAGTGAATTCCTGGCCATCAGCGTCTCCACACCATTACCGTGTCTGTGCCCTCCAACAGCGAGGAAATGCCTTTGGCTGGATTAAAACTCTCCTCTGGCCTCCGTGACCAGCCAGCGCCAGCCGCCAAGCAAAGTACTCCATTCACAGCATCCTTCCCCAGAGCCACCTCAGCTAATAAACACTGTCAGTAAGAAAAATGTCCTTGGAGGCCAGATTTCATCATTATAATCTGGCCTCTGACACCAACTCATTAATTCACCTGTGACTTGTAAGCACAAGGCCATGCCACATTTTCTCCGGCAGTCACTAACCCACTCTCCTGCATACGGAGGGGAGTTTGGGTATCCTGGGCAAGAGCCTGGTCATCCTGTACCTCCAGGCTCACTTTCACCCTCAGGCCTGGCATGATCTGTCCCCTGCACAGGGGATTTCTAAGCACAAACCACATGAGAGCCTTCCTACAAGGTGTGAAACCTCCTCCTGTGACAGTCCTGTATCCACACCTGCTGTCGCTTTTGCAATGGTAATTTTTTGGCTCAGTTATCCCTCTCCAGCCCCTGGGAGATGATGCAGGCACCAGCAGAAGGGGCTGAGGGCCCTTCCCTCCCGAGGGTGAGTGGGTACGTGCTGTTTGGCAGCACTCAGACAATTGAACAAGAAATGAATTTGTTTTAAAAAACAATCCTCACAGGAACTCTCAGGAAAGGAAAAACTTGTGTTGCACGAATTATATTCTATGAAGTATCTCTTTATGCTTCACAATGGTTTAAGTAAGGATCTCAGGATATGATATTTAAAAAACAGAACAAATTGCAAAAGAAAGGAACAAATCATATTAGCCATGAGCAGGCACCGTTCACTAAGGCTGTCCCCATCTGCTCTAGTGTTGAGTTCGACCCATACTGGCCATAAGAAAAAAAGCATGTAACTGCCCTATCTTTAATGACAAACAGCATCAAGGGGTCATTTTTAAGGGCCATATAACCAGCTGTAGCTAACATCATTAATAAACACATTTACTTTGCCACAGCATTTTAATTTTTTTTTTTAAATAACTCCTGTTACGTAGGCTCCATCAGAAATCATCCAGTATCATCATCTTTTCCAAAGAGCTCCCACACAAAGCAAAGGCTGAACGCCATCCTCATCCAATCTGGTAACTACTGGCGAACGGCTGAGTGAGTAACCGTGGCCAGATCTGGCTGCTGGACACAGCACCTGTGTACATTTTAATATTGCCTCTAGCTTAGAGGAAATGATCCTTTCCCATTAAGCCAAAACACCCATTTTTTTCACCATATATTTTCAGAATATTGCACTTAGTAAAAGTTTCTAAATCCAAGGAAGAGCTGTTACTAACATAATTTTTAAAACAATTTAAAAATTCCCGTTCATAAACTGTCTCTCTCTGTGCCAGTCAGGTGACTAATGCAAGGCCTGCAGAGTAGTTCCATGCATCACACAATAATTTGTAGGGATCCTAGCAACAACTGTATTCAGTAAAAGGTGTCCATTATATGCAGTGACCTAATGTTTATCACGCTTGGTAAGCGATGCTCATGGCCACTTCATTTAGGTAGTTTATGCTGCTGAACTACTGAACCACACAGCAGGCCTTATTTCCAACGCAGCAGCGCGACCACTTGCGTTGTAAAGGCTGTTTCACTGGACAGGCTGATGTGTATGTGCAAAATGCTCTCAATACAACAAACAAAACCACAAACCCGAACCCCAGAAACAGGCCTATTTCTTCTTTAGACAGATACAATTGCTCCTGCTTAAGCTCACACGTGGTGATAATAGTCGGTGGAAGGAGCTCTATGAATCCCCTGCAAAGACCGTGGTTAGACACTATTTGAGCTGTGACTGTAATCCACAAAACAAGAAGCTGAGGAGAAAGCTGTGCCTTTAGGTCCCAGGCACTGCAGGACTGCCTGGGCTCTGCAGACAAGGCAGCATGGCTTTGGCATAGGAAGCAAATGCAAATCCACATAAGAACTGAGGTTACTCCTAAAGGGTGTTCTGTCTCAGATATGCAGGACAAACAGCATGAATTTCAGTGCTACAGTTTGTACTCAGAAGCTGATAAAGTCAGAGGAAATGTCAAAGGAGAGATGCAAGTACGCCATGGCAAAGCCTGGCTGAGTTAGAAGGTTGCTGTATTTTGAGCAGCATGGACTGATGGTGTTTGGGTGTCAGGGACCTTCAGATGCTGTCTCAAAAGCATCCTCATGACTTAAGGGGAAGAACTGAGACTGCCATGTCTTACAGTTGCTTCTCATCCCTTGCTTGTAGCATCTCAAGCTTCCAGCCAGCTAGTCTCTAATCAAGCCCTGGTTCTCAACCAGATATTTATAAATTCAGAATACTGCACTGTAGCAAGCGGTGCTGGCATAAATTCCCATCTGTCATCCCCTAATCAACTCCTAGCACAGCAATCAATCTTTTTTCAAATTCAGATTATCTTAACTACTTAGTATCTTAAAAAAAAAAAAAACAAAAACAACCAACCAACACCGCAAGAAACGGGCAGCATACCATCCAGGACAATTTAGGAGCACTGACCTATCTAGAAGCTGTAGCTCCACATACATTAAGTAGACACAGATATTTTTATATCCCCATCATAATTTCTGCCATAGTCATCATCACTGAGTACAATATTAGTGCAAGAATTAGGGTAAACAAGGTTAAAATGTGGTCACAAATGCTCTTCCATTACCTTTCACATGCAGTAGGTAATTTTTGTCCACAGGAGAGCTTGTGGGGCACTGAGCAGGCACCCAGGAGTCACCGAGATGCTGGCACAAGGACACAGTTGTTCACACAGAGCACTGATCCCACCCATTTCCCATTTTACTGAGCTTTAGATAGTGTTTGAGGACACAGCAAGGACTAACTTAATGCTGGCTAGGAAGTGGGTGAAGGACTGAGACTTATCTCTAGCTCTTCTTTGCCTTCCCTATACAGCATGCAGCAGGAAAAATATTCCCAAACCCTGTGCTAAGACACTGTTGTACTGGCAACTTTTTGCTGTACCCCAGTATATATCTGTTTTCACAAAGTAAGTGATATTACTATATTTTGTATCATCCAGATAGAAAAAGCCCTAATGTGATCCTAGGGAAAGCATTTCCAACACAAGATACTGTAACCCTTGCAGAAAAATTGGATAGAGCTTGCACGTACTTTGTCAGATCAATTTTCTAATCCGGCTCACCAAGCAAAGCTCACTGGCATTAGACGAATAACTTGCATTTCAGAACATGCTGTTACTGGGAACCCTGAGAAAGACAGGGGGAGAGGGTAAAGAGCAAAGCGCTGCTCATAAATCTGTTCTTGTCGGAAAATGGGAGAGAGATTAGAACCAAACAGCAGGACCCTGCAATGGGCAGAAGGGGTGGGGAGCTGGGCTACTGTGCCTGGATATGGCACAGCTCGAGCATCCCTGCAGGAGCTCCTCCAGCAGGGACCAACGTCCCCAAGCATCCCCCTTGCTGCACGCTGGCTCCCGCTGCTGCTGGAGTGAGTCAGACCCAGGGCGTTTAAAGAGAAGATGAACCCCATGGATCTGTGAAGCTGAGACACTGAGCCTGGCTGGCCAGAACCAACAGGGACTGCAGAGTCATGATAAACACTCCAGCTCGAGGATTTCCTTGACAGTACATCACTCACTGTACCTCTAGGGCTCATCAGCAGGCACAACAGAGGCATTTTGTAAGCAAGTAAATGAAAAATGACACAGCAGTTCTGACTACATCAGCCCCATCTCCCACGTCTGCTCTGAGCTGAAATCAATGCAGGTGCATTCCTGTTAATGGAGAATCAGGAAAATTCCCCCAGAGGCGATTTGAGACAATTCTGTTGGAAAGATCATGCTTTTTTGTTTTCTTTAGGGAAGGAATCAGTTGATTGTCATATTTGATTTAGTTTTGTTCCAAGATACAGAATTAATATGTTAAGTTAATATAAAAAATATGTGACACTTATGAGGGCTATTACTCAAGATCATTCATTCTGCCGCAGTTCATTTCCCTGGTGGCAGAAATCTGCTCCCAGACAGCAGGCTTGGAAGGCATTTCTGAAGGAGGTAGTTTTCTCCAGTGCAAAGTAAAACAGTTAAAACAAAACAAAAAAAAAAAGCATTTTCAGTAGTAGGACATATGCCCTAGGCCATCATTACCTTAATGTCAGCAACTTACTTTCTCTCTGATTTAAAGGAATCCTTACAGTTATTGTTGATTTGTTTTGGGAAATCCATCAAAGCTGGCAGAAATGTTTGAAGCATTGAATGTGCAGAAGAGGTGATTTATAGGACACTTACAAAAATGTCAAATATCAACATTTAGCAGTCTCTTGTACAGTAAACCAGATCTCTGATTTTTAAGCACTACTTCATGTATCTTAGCCAAGTGATATAACTTCTGATTGGAAGAATCATGCCTGTCTCATTCCAGCCATATTGCTAGTAAGAATAGGATTTTTCTTCCTGAATCAAGACTTACACAGTAAGTTCTAGCAAACATGAGCAAGTAGTTAAAATCTGGCTACACCTTAGCGCTCCAGGAAAGCTCTCAAGCGTTGCAAGGGCCATTTGTATCCGTGTGGGGGAGCTCTGCCCAGCCAGGGCCTGTAGGACTGAGCCCTTCCAATAGCATCCCTCATAGTACTGGTTCCAGCAGCCACTAAAGTGTATACTTAAGTTGAATCACAGCTTTAGAAGACTGAAGCAAACCAGACAGTGAAACAGAGACAAGATACTTGAGCACTTCACCACAAAATATTATTTGTCATGCAATACCTCTAGGCATGGTTTAGGTGATGGTTCTATACTGTGGCCAAAGAGCTGCAAGCAGATGCTTTTTCAGGAAAGCCAGGGATGTTTGTGCTCAGACTGAATCAGAACATCCATCATGTCTGATGTGACCAGCAGGATTTCCTTAAAGGCTCAACTGTATCACTCCAGAGGAAAACGGCCTTGTAGTTGGAGGAAGACTTGTAAAGAGCAGCTCTGGATAAGTAAGCAGGTCTTTGTGGAACAGATCAGTTCAGTGAGACAACTCCCCAGAACCCATCTGTAGGAGAGTGGGTCAAACAGGCAGGACTGAATTACAGGAGATTCATCCTGGGCAGAGCTACAAACTTTGAGTGCTGCAAAGCACCGCCAGCTCTCAAGGAGCCAAGGACTCGTGTTTCCCTGGAAGCCCTTCTCTCTATTAGGATCCCACTCAGTCAAGAGAAAGTTACCTATACAGGTGAGCTTTGATTTTAGCTTTTTTTAGATGGAGTTCAAAACTAAAACAGGCAGGCACTGCAAGCTGGGATGAGGAACAAACTGCCTCTCTCCAAAGCCCACCCCACCCTTCTCATTTGTCACATGTGAAAAAAAAAAACCAACAAAACACACCAACAAAACCACAAGAATAAAGCAAGGGGGGATATGAGAGAGGTATCTTTGTGTGAGACATTATGTTTTTCTGATGCTGCTCCTCTGACCTCCCCGTGCCCCGTGCTCAGGATGCTGCTCCATGCCCGCAGCAGCACCAGGGCTAACCAGAAAACAGCCAGAGAGCCAGGGCCTTAACTCAACCTCTCCATCTGTTCTGAGGAGACAGCAAAGGGCTGCTGGACACCCCCGAACCCTGTGCCTCGGAATGGAGGTCCTGACTTTGTCTGTCCCTCATCTGGTCTGCTGGGACACTGAGTGTCCGCGTATCCCACCGCTGGAGCAGGGCCACACGCAGCTCTCATTACAACAGCTTCTCTGAGGGACCCACCTGTAGCATTTCCCTTTTGGTTTTGCTTTGGACTTTATTAAAGGTGATCATGTTGCCAAGTGCTTACACAGAGCTAGTGCTCCAAGCAAGTGCTCAGAAAAGCTGGTGTTATTAATATGTCTTAATAGACTAACTCTGTGTTTCTGTCTCCACAGCAAACATCTTGACAGTCATCATCCTTTCCCAGCTCGTGGCTCGCAGACAGAAGTCCTCCTATAACTACCTTCTAGCTCTAGCTGCTGCTGATATCCTGGTTCTCTTCTTCATTGTCTTTGTTGACTTCCTCATGGAAGACTTCATCTTAAATAAACAGATGCCTCAGGTACTGGACAAAATAATTGAGGTCTTGGAATTTTCTTCCATCCACACCTCCATTTGGATTACGGTTCCACTAACAATCGATAGGTATATAGCTGTGTGCCATCCGCTGAAGTATCACACGGTCTCCTACCCAGCTCGTACTCGAAAAGTCATTGTAAGTGTCTATATCACCTGCTTTTTGACCAGCATCCCCTACTACTGGTGGCCGAACATTTGGATTGAAGACTACATAAGCACATCAATGCATCATGTCCTCATCTGGATCCACTGCTTTACCGTTTACTTAGTGCCCTGCTCCATCTTCTTCATCCTGAATTCCATCATTGTGTACAAGCTACGACGAAAGAGCAATTTCCGACTGCGAGGGTACTCCACAGGGAAAACAACAGCCATTTTGTTTACTATAACTTCTATTTTTGCCATACTTTGGGCACCAAGAATAATCATGATATTGTATCACCTCTACGTATCGCCTATAAACAACAGCTGGGTGGTACATATTGTGTCGGACATCGCCAATATGCTAGCACTGCTAAACACTGCAATTAATTTCTTCCTCTACTGTTTTATTAGCAAAAGATTTCGCACAATGGCAGCTGCCACACTGAAAGCCTTCTTTAAGTGTCAGAAGCAACCTGTGCAATTCTATACAAACCATAACTTTTCCATAACAAGCAGCCCTTGGATTTCCCCAGCCAACTCTCACTGCATCAAAATGCTGGTTTATCAGTATGATAAGAATGGAAAGCCTATAAAAATATCACCATGAAAAGGCAATAGTTGGAGTTTCTGGGTGCAAGTTCTTTTCAAGTGGTTACATCTTCAGGATGTAATTTGCTGAAATGGCTGTTTTGAAGAGAGGTCGTTTGATTTCATTTCCCTGGGAGACCACGGGCAGATCAGACTGTGAGAAGGGAATGGAAGCACTTGATTTTAGGAGCAAAAGTGAGAAGGCAAACACCTCTGTCTCTTACATAGCATTTTGAATATGCTTCAGAGTTCAAGTCTTAGTGTTCAGTCACACTCAAACGTTTTGCATCCCAGCACCAGTGCAGTCCAAAGTCATTGGAGGGCGAAGTGACAACAGTGTTTAATTACAACCTTTTAAAACACAACAACAAAACCTTACTTGACCACGCATTTCAGTATCAACAGAGCAAATAGATGCTTTTATGTACTGTGGAAGGTGCCATTTCTGGTGTGTGCACTTGCCAAAAACGATGTGTTGTTTCTGACATGAAGTACCACCACACACAGTCTTGCCATCAAGACCTCGTTGCAGGGGGCAGCCTGCAAGACACGAACTGTGAAAGCCGTTTTCGGCTCATTTGAACAAGGCTCAAGGACCGATCTAGTACCTATTGCAGCTTCAGCATGGAAAGAAATCCTGCAAGCTGCCAACATTCGTATATTTTAAGTTGTTATTTAAGAATGTGACCGAGACAGGGGAGTTCAAGGGAGGGAGGGAGGTTTCTAGAGCCAGGAACTAGAGCAGCATCTTTTCCCAGCTATTTCAGTTATGGTGTCTAAAGACTTTCAATTGTGAGGCCAAGTCTTGCCTGATGCTGAGCTCCCACCAAAGCTGCTCTTGTGACGCTCGGAGTGGTCACAGCCTTCAGGTTCCTTCTTAATCAACAAAGAGTCTCAGTTATCCCCCTGTGTTCAAGCCTTTAGGGATTAACATAGAAAAACCTCAACCTAAGATTTTCTCCTTACAGATTATGCCATCCTATTGCAGATTCGCCATTTAATTGTTTAAAAAAACCCCAAAACAAACTATTAAATACTCAACAGCAGTACAAACATAGATCAGCATAGATTAAAGCTTTTAAATATTTCCCTTATTTAAAGTAGCTTAACTACTTTTCCTTCACACTCAAAAACTAGCAGCCCAGCAAGGCTGAGTGTGAGAAAAGACTTACAGGAAGGTGGAAATTAATCTCTTCTAATTTCCCTCCTTTTCAAATCTTGGCGTGTGGTCTCTCAGAGCCACGTACCACAACCTTTTCACTTCTATATCAAGCACTTAATGCAGCCTTACTGAACGCGAGAGCAGACCTCATTGCGTGGTGAACACAAGCACAATGTGGTCAGTGGACACAGCAGCTTCTCAGTAACCACAAATAAGTACCTGGTGCTAGCACTGCGTTTGTGCCTGTGCCCATCGCCATCGCGGAGCCTGTGCTGCAGCAGGGACTAACGCAGTGAGGTCCTCTGAGAAGGGATCCAATCAGTCCCACTTTGGTGGGATCTGAAGGCTGAAAATATCTCTCTAAAACCCATAGATGGCTCAGCTTTGGTGCATTTCCCCTAAGAAACACCAACTCTGCAAAAGTCCTGGTGTGGACAACAGCCTGGTTCCCATCTGCCACAAAGGTTGCATTTGCACACAGACTTGTGCTGGCATCCTGCAAGGGCGAATGAAAGCCACGCCAAACCTGAGCACACCTTTCCCTGCAGGGAGCGGCAGGAGAAGGCACAAGCCATGGAGACCAGGACCCCAGGCAAAGCCTGGCTCGTGCATGGAGGGGCTTTCTCAGGAGAGAGCGAGGCTACTCAGGTCAGTCAGGAGCACAGAGCCGGGATGCCCAGTGCCTCGGGAAGCACACACCCCCGTCCTCTCCCACCGGCGGAGCAGCTGGAAGAGCTGCTGAGCACCTCTGTGAGGTGCTGGAGCACCTTAGGGACCACACTGGTTAGGGCAAGGAGGGGGCACGTGGGGAGAGGAGCACATGTGGGGAGAGGGGGAGCTGAGAGCAAAAGCTGAGCCTTTCCCCCCTCACCCACTGAACGGATGCTGCCCACCTAAGTCTCCCCAGGTTCAAAGGGAAATCAGGAGCCCCCTCATCCTGTAGGCTGCTTGTCTCTGTGATCTCAGCAAATCTTCACACTAACCTGCAATAATAAAGCAAAAAAAGGGATGCTTGGCCTTGCTGTCTGTCGTGGCAAGGTTAAAATTATTGCGCTCTTTACCAGTGTTTTACAGAAATTCAGTTTTGTGGCCATGCCTTCTACCCTCCTCTCGGAAACCTCTCTCTGGTCTTTGTCAGTTGATAGTAACCAAAGTTACCTTACGAAAAAGGTACTGTATGTTTCATTTTGGGAAAACACTGTATTTATAACTTATTTTTATTCTAATTTTGTTATAAGGAATGCTTGTCTGAGGTACATGTGAATGAGTCTGAAGTGCAATATCTATATAGATAAGTGGTTCATTTTTGAGAATGTAACTATTAAAAAAATTATTTATACAAGAAGTTCACTATTCTACTTAATATAATAGTAACCTTAGAGTAAATAGTGTTTAGGGCTTTTATTTATTAAAAAATTTCAATTAAGTGCATGGCATATGCTGCCATTCACATGGTGTAATTTATTAGGTTTTGTAACAATGTTTATCCTGCAAACTAGCAGTGTCATCTGACTTTTCCTGTCCTGATGATGTATTTTTGTAAATTACCATATTTAAAAACAAAAATCTTTCTGCGTCTTTATTTCCCACTAAAAATAACCCATTAAACTGTTGTAACTTCATTTGAAAAAACTTGCAACCCTTTCCCATATAATTTTAGAAACAACAAGGTGCAATTTTCATGTACAGTAAATAGGTCGTTTCATTTCTGATAATTTAGGGCTTTAAGAGCTTACTTCCAAAGCCCCTTGAAGTCAAAGGGAAAGTTGCTTGTGGGTTTTGTGGTTGTTTTTCCAATTCTCATAGATTTAGGAGGGCTTTGGATCAAGCCGTATCTTGTTAACTGACATTTGAAGCCTTCTTAGAGTCCAGTTTGGATAACAAAGCCTTGACTTTTTAGTCTGCCATATGGGAGCTGCTGTTGATAATACTTGCCTTATTTTTGGTTGTGTGAAGTATCTTGCAATGACTGTTGCTAACTAGCCAATGTCTTGCTGTATTATTCGTACCTCCTAATTTTCCAATAGAAAACTTAACCAAGCACATACAGTGTCATTATTTAGGGGAAAAGTACCCTGGAGACAAAACTATCTTTGTTGTGGAGATGGTCTTTTGTACTCTAATTTATATTTCAAATATCTACAATTAGAAACAATGAGCTGTGAATGGACGGTTTTACTATTACTTATAGGTATATGTCCTTGAAGGCCACAGCTAGGAACAAAATACTTTTTAGATGAGTCGCTGGTATATAAAATTATAGGACCTATCACCTATTTAAAGTGTGAATATTGATATTTTCATAAGTAGAAAATATATTGTGTTTGACAAACTTGTTTGTAATATAATAAATTATGAGGTGGTGCATAACTTACTACTGTGTTTGGAGCTATTTGATTTATAGATTCTTACGATATACTTTTGTTTATAGGTACTTACGATATACCACAAATAAGACCAGTCCTTGGCAACCATTACTCAGTAAAACATGGCCTTGGATTATGGGTTGAAATGCTGAAAAAAATTCTGAAATATAAGATTTATAAATTATTACTGGCCCAATTCTTCATTTTGAACCAAAGTACCAGTTGCTGTAAGTTTACCTGTTGAAGTCAATGAATCCCTATCCGTAATACCAGGGAAACATTGGACCTGGAACTGTTGACACCTGCCCAAAGCAGCAGTGATGCCAGGAAATCAGGGTGATGTCCCCAGTCATTGCAAGTAACCCTAATTCCCACCATCAAATGATGACAGAATTAATAGCATACAGCTTCCCTGCAAATAGGCTGTATTCAGTCACGGGAGTTTTAATAAATGGGAGAAGTGACAGTTTGATTCAAACTGGAGAACAAAATGGGGCATTAACAAGGAAATCCTCCCAATCCACTCTCCCTGTGCATGCACAAGGTCTGTGTGTTCTATAGGCTCGCCACCTATCTTTGCAAGTTCTCCCATTTTTGAGATGGGCACCTGGAGTTGCTGCTCCATCAGCTGGTGATCCAGACATTCTGGATTTCATATGTTCCTGTAGGTATTTCAGTGTGTTGCAGAGATAAGGACCCCTCGTGAAACATCGTGCTTACAGATTTGTATATTGTTAAAGATATGACTGATATATGTATTATACTTGTTGCCAGAAAGAGAAAGTGGGGAAAAAAAAACCAATTAGCCAAAAACGAACTATGATGGGAAAATACAAGACACTAAAGTGGATTCAGGACCTCTGGAGACAGCACATGAAGGAAGTCAAACATCTCTTGAAATGAAAAATGCTAATGCAGTGCAGAGAGTGGAGTGGAGAAGGAGCTGATCAGAAAAGTCCAGTGTCTTAGAGATCAAGAAATGCAGGGTTAAACATACAAGAGGAGAGGGTGATCCAGGTAATGCCAGACCTGCTCCTCAGATCTCCCTGCTGTGAAAGGCTTGGGAACAGATTTTAAAGGACAGAGAGACGAGTCATGGGGAAAGGGGCACTGCCGAAAGGGGCAGTGTCAGGTTTGATGGAGCGCACCACAGTTTCTCCTTATGGAAAGAGCCTGGGATCTGCCTGTCTCAGTCCTTTTGTTAATGGCCGCAGCATGAAAAGTACTGATGAAGTGTATGGATTATTTAAAAAGGCATTGTACTGCCAGCACAGGACTGAAGGAAAGGTATTTTATGTAAGAACCAGATGACCTTGAAGATTCAAGTGATAAAAATGGGATGAATTCAATTAATTCAAAAACACAAGACTCTCCACTCATCTGCCTGTAACAACACATTTGTTATAAAACCTCAGTAGTTGGAAACAACCGAAAACCCAGTTGTGCCAGCTGGGCTTGAATGCTGATAAGTCACCAACACAAAGCAGCTGAGAAAAATCCCAGAATTTAATCAAAGGCATTTCTAAAGATACAGCATAATACTAATTGCATTTTGCAAGACTTCATGTGCCATATGCATATATATAATAGCTCAAGGGATAAATCGCGGTAGTGACTTTCCTTGGGTTATCTTGCCCCGGGAGTTAGAAGACAGTCTCTAACTACCAAAGCAGGGAGGCTCAGTGAAAGCCTCTCCAGCAGCCCAGATCTCCCCACTGGTTTAAACTCAGGGGGTTCACAAACAGGGTTTGAGAGGAGGCAGGCAGCAGGATGGACCGGGACCGTGCACCCTTGGAGCTGGCAGCCCCACAACCCTCACCTGCACCTCCTGGGCAGCTCAGCAGGTCCCCAACCCAGCTCCAAGGAGAGCAGATGTGCCCCCCAAGTCCATTCACACCACTGGGGCTGCTTCAAGGGCGAGGGCCAGCATGAGAGCCACCAGCTGCTCATCAAAGCGATTCCTGTGTGCGGCCACAATTAACTCAGCAGCGCTTGCTGAGGATGCTACAGAGAGGGGACCACTGCTAATGCATTCCCCATTGAACTCACACTGACTTCTGCCTCAGCTGTTCAGCTCTTTAAAAACCTCTTTAAACCCACCAAGCAGGGTAGAATAAAAAGCAGCTTCACACAGCCTTGAACTGTTAAATAATAATCCCACTATTAGCAGACTGGGGCTGGATTTGTGAGATCTGCCTTTCTGACAGCATGCAATTAGTCCCCAGGAGCTGCCAGACACAACAAGGGAGTTGAAAGGCTCCAGCCTTTTATAATAAATAGGCATTTCGAATGAATTTACTACTAGCTTGCTACAGTGGACCCAAGACATAAATATTTATGACAATTACGAAATTGTATCAAAAAAATTAAAGGCTCATGTGTTCCTGCCTTACCAACAGGCTAGAAATCCTGCTCCACCTACTTCTCACTCAGTGCCTTCTTTTATCAGACTAAATGGACAAGGTGATTCAGACAAAAGTATGATATCGAGTATTATGGTCAGAAGATTAATTTGCTGTAACGCAGCAGTACCAAAGGCCTTCAGATGAGGGTGGCACCTCATGTTGGCTGGTGCTGTACAGCAGCGCCATGAAACAGCCCCTGGCCTGAGGACTTCGAGGGACACACAGGACACACAGCCCCCTGCTCCAGGAGGTCCATCGGGTGCAGGTTAGCCTTAGAAGAGGGCCATGGGAAAGGCAATAAAATAATGTGGAAGGGACAGAGAGAGACCCCAGGACAGGTCCTGCCACTGGAGTTCAACTCCTAACAGGGCAGCGATCCCCACAGGCACAGCACTGCAGAGGAGCTATCGCCTTCACATCCCCAAACAAAAAGCAGCAAAGAACTGTGTGTCATAGGATGGATCAGCTTCTAGGGGTTTAAAATATCAGCGACTTCCACACTCAGTGTCACAGCACAGCGAGGCAGCTCAGCTGTGGGAGAGATGCTCGGTCCACTCAACATCCTTGCAGATCTACCTTGCCAATGGGGTTCACCTCAAAAGACGGAGATGCCTGTTGGGTAGACAGCTCCCCAGCAGCCACTCATCCCGGCCACTGGAGAGGAACTGATCTCAGACACTGGCAGGAGTTCCACGTGCCACAGCCCCAAGTCACTGCCTTTGTCCTCCAAGTGAGGGCAAACGAGCCCCACCTTCACCAGCCACTCTGTCCACTTGGAAAAGGGCTTAGGAAAAGGGTACAGAATTTGAGTCAAAACTTCTCCTTGCTTGACTTTCTAACAGAGTTTTCAGCCCAGCCCCAGGACAGCCAGGCTTTCCAGTAACAGGATTAGAGATATTGAACCTTGTGAATTAAATATCACTATGAACCTGGTGACAGGTGGTGGTTTCCAGCAGTACCTTCCTAGTCATTTGTCACAGTCATCTCAATAAACGTGATTCATCTGGACAGAGCTCTCACAAGTTTCTGTCCCACAGACCTTCATCAGCCTCAATATGTTTCTGGGATGAAAGAATAAAGTAAAAGCCCAAATCTGAGATGTGTTCATTAAGAGATCTCTCAGAGCCTCTGGCTGACTACCTCACATCTCAGCTTCTGGGGTACTTGGGACCACACATGACAGGGATGCAGTCAAACCAAATTGTGCAGTGTAGCAAACATTGCGTAGAACAGACTTTAGCAGGGATCCCTTTCTTGGTTTTTCTTCTATATGTTTTTAAGGGACCCTCTCCCAAATCTTTTAATGAAGAAAAAGAGCATGCAATGTGGAGCTTGCTTGCTTTCTTTCTCTTTCTTTCCTTTATCTACTTAGGAGTTCCACAAAAAGCTACGTAATTGAACTGCAGGCAGTTTCAAGAAAGAGATAATTATGCCAAATAACAGAAGAGCTCAGCAGAGGGATGGTTCAGTAGCTCTGTCCCTGGGAGGCTCAATTTAAACTGAAACAATCCAACCCTGCGTCAGGCTATGAACTCTGAACAGGCCCTACCGAACTGGAGTTGCGTGATGTTAGAGGATCAATGCTCCGTGGTGGTGATGTTGAACCATAATGCTCCTGCCCTTTGCGCACGAGTTTGCTACGTGACATGTTCTCACGTTGTGGGGGAAGTTTGGGGAGGTGCTGCCATGAGCAACCCCTTGGCTCTAAACTGGAAAGCACAGAGCACCATATAGAGCCCAGGTGTGCAGAAACCAAGACCAGAAGATGCTACTGTTTTTATCTGAAATTGTAGATGACAAATGAATTGCATTGTCTACATCTTTCCGATTAGTCTTTTTTAAATAGCATCTGTTGTTATTTATCACAAGTATTAATAGAGGCTATGTGGGGAAAAATTAGCTGAAAGCTGATTTACGTATTACACTTGACTCAGATTAGAAAAGTACAGATTAAGAGAGCCAGGATATTTCTCATAGTTTTTGCTCCCGATATATCCTCACAGATAAAATGTTTGAAATAGGAGTCCCTTCAGTGTCCAGCACAGCCTGGGCACTCGGACAAGTGAACAAGCGGTGGTTCCTCCCCTTCTGATGCTACACACACCAGCTGGTGAGAAGCACTATGCCCGATGGCGATACAAAGTACCATGAGTCCAACCAAGCCAACAAACAAGCTCAATTACAAGTCATCCAAACCATCTTTTAAAGCTGCATGCATCCCGGAGGATCTCCAGCAGACATCTGGCCACAGCTGGCTGCTTAATCAGCTGCCTGCAGGAAGAGCCACATGCATAATAAACCAATTTTCATTTAAGGCAGTATTGCACTGGTGTGACCTTTTCCAGGAGTGCGTACGTGTGAACTCCAGCAATCAGCAGCACTAAAGCTCAGCAGCTGCACACAGGAAGGCTCATGCCTGACAATTCACTGCTCGCAGCCAAACCCCGTGTACACTGAAGAGGAGAACAGCAGTTTGTGTTTGCATCTGTGAGCACTGAGAGGGTGGCAGCTCTCGCGGGGTGAAGATAAGGATACACATCTGCAGATTAGCTGAAGAAAAGACCTGCTTAACATGCAAAACCACCACACTCTATGTGAGCAAATGCACTAGTGATTCAGAGAGGAGAATGAATAGGGAAGGGATGAAATTTGCAGTTTAATTCAACTACTAGGAATTACCAAAGTAAGGAAAACAGAGAAAACAGCACAGGGGAATCCAAGGACAGAAGGCAGTGGCTATTTTGCCAAGCTATCACCTAATACAGGAGTAAATCAGTATAAACAAAATAAACCTAAATCTCAAAAGCATCAGATAAATCCAGCAGACATAAAGGCAAGAATTAGGCGACCAAGGTGCAGAGCAGCAGGCAGGCCAGTGTTCCTTTGGGTGACCAACTCCAAGGGGTCCTGCCAGATCCCCATGGAGACGGAGGGCGATGCAGACTGCACAGGAGTGCTGCTCCAGGGGCTGCCTCAAACGGAGAGGGGCTTGGGGAGTCTTCTCTCATGAGGGCCAGGGCAGGTAGAAAAGCACCACGAAGGAAACTGCTGGTTCCATATCTGTCTGCACAGCACCCAGAGGCATCTCAGCAGCTTCCCCCCCTCCACAAGCTGTGCCCTGCGAGCTGGTGGGATGCTGCAGGGCTCAGTGGGTCCTGCCTCTGCACCAAGGCAGTTACCTGCACTACTGCAGGCTGGTAGCTATAGCAAGGAACTAATTGAAGAATCAATAGGTGTAATTATAATGAATAAAACCGCTGGAGTTAACCAGACAGTTGTAAGATTGGAGTCTGGTATTTGTTACTGCTGTTCCTTTTACTGCTTGGCAAAGCAAGTGTCCTGTTCATTTATTTATGCTACCTTTATTCTGACTTCAGCTTTGTTTATCTCCCTTCTGTCTGAACCAGCCCACATTCCCCAGGCTCTGGGTATACATGGCCATAGCTGCTTTCTGCTTTGGACAACACTGGATATAATGACATCACCAGTTATCAACTAAACGTCCTTGCACAATTCAAGTTTTCAAGTTCTCATTTTACATGCCTTCCAGGGCTACCGAGAGATTCCTGCTCCAACACGAACACGTCAGAGAACAAACATCCCAGAGATGAGCGGGTATGTTAAAATATCTCATCAGGAGCTCTGAGGAGGTGGCCACAGCCTCAATTTTGTGGTCACCAAACAACAGACATCGATACAAAACTCCACAGGAAAAAAATAGTAGACAAACTATCCCTTACCCTACACACTCCCTGTGAAAGTGTGCAGTGTTCACATCTTTTTTTTTTTTTATATCTACTAAAATGTGGGTTTTCATGCTTGCACAGGAGCCAGAGCTGTGTTGAATTATGACTAAGAAAATTTGTTCTCCTTTTTTATGTTTTTTTCATTCATATAAATAACTGCTTTCCAAAGACAAAATTTCTAGTTAGTTGGGCTTGAAAAAAAACAAACACACACAAACCAGTTTTCCTCCTTCTGTCCTACCACTTACAATGTCCGATACCAGGTTTTAAAGCTTTAAACATTCCAGGAGATGAAAGTATTAACTACTAAATGGATTCAATAAAACTCATCTTCACGTGCTCACAAGATGCAGAGCATTTAAAATGTACATTGCACACATTTCTAGTAATTTTATGGAAAAGAAACCTGATATGTTCAGAGTTAAAAGACTTCGCTATACTTGCCTTTGCTTATTTGTCTAACATGCAAAGCTCAGTGTGCAGCTAGTTTACACCATATATTCCTCCTGCATTTGTGGCCATCACTCCCTCTCCCCAGGCCATCAGACATCCTTCCCAGTTGATGAGCTGCACATCCACCCACAGCCACACTGGGACAGCAGCACGCTCCCTCCCCACCCATTTCTCTAATGCATCACCGGTCTGCAAAGAGTAATCCAGAGCCCTCTCTTGCTAATCAATAGCTTACGGCACTAGGTATTGGATAAGGAAAATCCAGCTTTTGCATTCTTACAGAAGGTACTCTGACCTTGTTCTTAAGAACTGATTCGGATATCCAGCACTCCCACAAGCAGCTACCACCCTCACTTGGCACCAAACCAGCCTTTTGTAGCAAACAGTTCAACTGACTCAACACGAATCTCGTGGGCCTTGAGAACTTGGCAGCCTGAAACACAGCTCTCACATTATGGAGAACGCAGGTGGAGAAACAAATGTTGCTCTGGGTTCTCAAACTGGCATACCAGCTTCTGCCAGTTATAAGCATCACCACCCAACCTCGCCTCCCGGCAAAGCCATTTCCTGCACCTGCAAAGCCCCATCTCCTCAGTCAGCACATTCCCCCCGGCCACACGATGCTCACGGATGAAGTTTGTGACGCAGCTCAAACACAGAGGGGCTCAGAAACACGAGCCACCCATGTTCAGTGAGCTCCCAGCTCAGCCATGGATGATCAGAATATCTATCCATCAAAATGATATTTCAGAAGCAGCTTATCTGGATCAGCCTTTTGAATCACATTGTCCTCAGCAAGACATCTCAATTTTACAACTCCTGAACCAAACATTTCCTTGATGTAAATAAACAAGAAGGAGCTGACGGCTGAGTTAGTACAGAGTCAGACAAAGGACACACCGATCTCTGCAGGCGCACTAATGCTTTCTGAATACAGTTGATAATGAACCGTGCACATCATTAAGGTTTTGCTGGCCAGGTGGCCTCTCAGCAGGTATGGAGATTTGCTCCAAGACCTGGGGTTAGGGTAGCCAGCTGCTTTCCAGGACTGTGGGGACACTCCCCAGGAGCACCGCCTTGAAAACCTGCTGTAAGGATTACTACAAATAGATGACCTGACATTAAACAGCTACTTTGAAGCCAATGCGTGACTTCCAGAAGACCCCTGCCCTTCATCAGGAGACCATGATGTATGCCCTGGATGCAGGGCCAGCTGTGCTAAAGCCAGCATTATCTGACAAAGCTGTACCAAGTTGAACATGAGTCCACCAAACCAAATGCTGCTAGCACTGCATCTGGTTACTTGGAACAAGGTTCTGTGGCAAACACACTTGATTTCATAGCTTAACCGTAGAGGAAAAGATGGTTTTTTTCAATGGTTTAAAGATTCAGGAACAAGAAATCTGCATATTTCCAGGGAATGCATACCAACATCCAGGTCAGCAACCTGGGTCACACTGGCCTTGTTACATTGCTGTCTTCTGCTCTGAAACGAGCAGCCAGCTCCAGAGGACAGGGCCTTAATACACATCAAACCAGGCCATTAACAGGGAGGGGCCAAGAACTTCACGCTATGCTTTTTGCACGGAATTCATGTGAAAGTTGAATATGAAACACTAAGAGAAATTACAAACGGACAGAAGGCTACAGTGAAAATGGAGCCAGGGCTGTAAGGTTCAGGAGACCAGGACATGGTGCACTTTTCCAAGATAGCTATTAACACATTCTAGCAATTTCTACCATCTTGAAATCTGTGGGGGAGAAAAAGCTTTCAACTCCTGAACAAATATAACATTAAAGCACAAAAATAAGGTCTACAATTGCTTGCCATCTTAAACCATCACTATTCTTATAAGGAAAGCCAAGGAAACCAACTGCAGTTTTAAATGTTAATAGGGTAATTGTAAATTCTCACATGTTAAAAAGGAGTGACTGAGCTTTATTTCATATCAAATAAGGCCTGTAGCTCCCCTCTGCAGCTGCAACCCACCAGAGGCAACTGGTAAAAATGGCAGGTGAACAAGGAGGACCGGTTACCCATAGGAGACCATCTATCATAAAAAAAACCAAACAGGTGACTGAGCATTCAATTCCCACTTTTACTTTTGAAAAAACCCCTCTGCTTCTGGGCACAACACAAGCTTGTTCAATTCCAAGAACCAGTGCTTCACCTTAGTGTAATCACACTGTGTGAACAACTCACATAGAGTAAAACTGCTTTCTGCAACAAGTTTGGCAAGTGTCAGTAACTGGAGCAAATTCCCTGTCACGCTGTAAAACGATGGAATACCAGCTTAAAGGGGCCACTGAGGGTTTAGGTCTCCAGTCACAGTTCCCAGCTCTGACACTGATTTCTCAGATAACCTTGAACATGTCCCTTGAGCTCTTTCCCCTCCACAGTTGCCTTTTAAGACACAACGGTTTTCTTTTCAGACTCAAGCATTTCACTGCTGAGAGATAAGTACTCTAGACATGAAAAAGAGGCAGGAAATTATGCTGAATTAAAATCACTCAATCATCAGTGACTTTGCTTCCTGGCTTCTCAGGACCCTTAATGCACTCTCGTGTTGTTACTAATCACTGACATCCCTGGTTGTGTTTTCTCAGCAGATTTCCCCATAAGTTATATTTTGATGACCTACCTATGGAGCAGGGTCTGCTTCCCAACATAGAAACTTGTTGACTGACTGCTGATGAGATACCTACAGATATTAAAAAATTGCTTCTACAGGTGTTTCAACAAACACATGCTGAAAATTCCTCTCCCAATCAAATACAGTATTATTTTTTCCATTACATTTCTGTTGCCTGAAACCACTACCAGGCTATTATTTGGAAATACTTTAAGGTCTGCTGAAATTAACGTGATAATTCCCCCAAAATAAATGGCTTAAAGACAAAGTGATTGACTTGCAGTTTAAGTACTCAGGAATTACAGCAATAGGAGATGCAGAAACACAGGAAGGTCAGACCAGCTCAGAAACAGAGGACAGCAGGGTGATTCTCACCAGCATCTAGGACCAAGGGCTCTGGGATTAGCACTGGATGCCTCTTGTTCCCCTGCTGACCTTTAAGCTGTCAGTTGGGATTTCTAAGCCACCACTAAGACCTTTGCATGTCCTTTCACCATGTTTCACACACGTTTTATCCAAAAAAAATCAATTTTCAGTTCCAAGAAGAGACTGTGCTGGTGTCTTGCAGCCCAGCACCAGGTGGGAGATCCACAAGCCAGCATAGGACACCTATCTCAGCCACCCAGCAGCAGAGCAGTGACACCAGTGGCAGCTCTCAGCCTGGACTGTGTCCCAGCCCTGGCACCTCACCCAGCTCTTGGGACACAGGCAGTCAGATAATCTTGTAATCACACACAACCAGAAGTTATAACAACTTTACTGCCCTGGGAATAGCCACAGCAAGAGCAGTTATTCCCCCACAGATGCATTTGCTACCCGCACTACGTTGCACATGCACAAGTTTACCACTATGCTTTACACATGTATATGTGCATGTATGTTTGTGTGTGTGCATATACATTTAGAAGAGCTGTGTTGCCAAGTGCACTGTCAGCAAGCGCTACAGCTATGAAGTCCAGTTTGAGACATTCATGCTGCAGATCCGATCCTCCACATGGCTGTTGGAGCCAAGTGCTCCAGAGAACCTCCAGATGGTCCTTCTGGCACGGCTGTATTTCAGTTGCCAGGGCCACCCCAGAAAACAGCATGCAGGCATTGAGTTAATACAACTAGCTGCTAGGCAAGAAGGGTTAACAGTTCATCTAGAAAGATTAATTTATGCTCAAAAGCCGTTCTGTTGTCACTTACCAAAAGAAAAAAGTTAAGCACTGTGAAACGTGCAGCAATAATTACATTTCCTTAAGGACGTGTCTGGCAGGAGGTCGCTATCTGTTCCATGAAGTACGTGACCATGATACTGTCATTTTGACAGCATCAATGTATGTAACCATTAATCTTACAAGTTAAAAACCCATAAATCTCTGTTAAACCCACTGTCATTGATTAGGAATTACATTACCACAATACACAGAAGCCTTTTAATTTTATTTTTCCTCTAAAATGAATAAACAGGTCTGTTCAGTTTATCTTCTCCTATGCCGGAGTGATAAAGGGCAAAGTCATTTCATGGCTATGCATCATTGTTTTGGAACAAAATCATACCTAAGAAGCTTGGGAGAAGGCACAATGAAGAGGAAAAATAGGTTTTCAGGAATGTAACTTGGCCCAACTACTTATTATCACTTTTCAATAGGATCAAACACTGAGGCAGAATTTGTCAAACCTTGAATCCTGTAAATGTGGTTGATATGAACCCAGTGAACAATCAAGCAGGTCTCCTCATGAGTGAGATGAGCACATTTGTTGTGCTGGATCTTCATCTGCTTGCCTTTTTTTTTTTTTAAATGCTCCTAGTTATTGGAAATATTTCACATTGAACAGTTATCCAGTGTACCAACCTTCCAAGGCAACATAGATGGTTACTCCTCATTACAATAATGACTCAATAATTCACAGAAATTACAAGGAAATCCACTGCTTTCTACTGAATTTTGACATCTGCATGCTGCTCTAAGTTGTAAAAGTGGATGTGAACTTCAGCATACAGATAATTCTATTGAGGTCAGGAGTTGATGTGCTGATAGTTCACCACACACGGATGCTCTACTAGACCAGCCTTAGTCCATCTTCACTACAACCTCCTCCCTCCAGCAGTTTTGGTGTGACCAGGTCACCGTTTCATCTTGTTCAAGTACTTGATGAGTGTCAGGGAATGGAGGGAGGGAAGCAAAGCAAGGTCTTTTTGATAATTAACTCTAAAATTGGCAACTACTGTTCAGATTTAACCATCTGTCAGTTTTATTGTTGGAAGGGTCCATATAAGAGAAAACTTCTGCTAATAAGGACTCATTGACAAGAGCTTTCTAGACGATGTTTTTGTGAACAGCCAGTGGGCACAAGAATGGGAGCATGAGCATCCATGGGTACACTCCCAAAGCAAAACCAGCATCCCAGCTGCGTTCTGGTAGTTCCAGAAAGAAATAAAAAGGCCTAGAGGACTGAAACTTGTTCAACACTTGTACCTTCTTCACTGATCTTTTCTTACAATTCCTATCTCCTTTAACTACTCATGGCTTCAAACAAGAGGAAAGGAAATTCAAATAGCTTGTCAGAGTTTGGATACAAGCACTCCAATGAAGAGTAATTAAATATAGCATATGTTCTCTTTTAGTAGTTGTTTACAGCTGAAAGATCAAATGGTTTTTTAGACTTTGATCTTGATGCTTCTGTCTTGAAAACACAGACAAGTACAATGGATTCTAGTTGCAACTTCTTAGGGATGATGTTGATTGGACGCAGTTCTCCTTAACAGAGCTGCACATTTTCAGGATGGGGAAACAAAGTCAGTTTTTACAATCTCTAAGGGGAACATACTACCAGTTAAACTAGAAGACAGTGCAAGTTTAGGGTGCAAACCCCCAAAATGCAGCTTAGGAGCAGAACTCAAAGCAACAGCCATTCAATGTCTCATCCAAACCTCAGGGCTGTTCCCACTGCTGTGCCGAGAACCGCTTCATCCCATTCCTGCTCTGAAGTTCTGGCTGACCTGGGAAGGAACCAACCAAACCATCACCACTACAACCGCCACTAAGTGCAGTAGCACTTTTTTTTTAAATGAAAAGGACAGATACTTAGTGTAGGAAAGCTTTCACTGGCAGAAATGGGCTTTATGTAAGAATTTTGTAATGGTTTTATACAGTTACCATCAGGAAGTTTTTCTTGATTCCTGGCTCAACTCCTGCTCTAAGGACACAAGGCAGGTTGTGTAACTTAAAGACTCCCCAAGGACCCAGCCCAGCCAAATGAAACTATGGGATACTGACAATAGTCAACAATTTTATTTGCCTGAGGGCTAGAAATTCAGAGAGTAGTACAAGATCCTCTGAACACCAAGTGGCCTTAATAAATAGCCCCCTTCAGAATCATTGCAGCTGAATCTTGCTTTTCACTGTATTACATGGACACCAGGAGTCACTTAGGAGCTTGCTAGCTCTCAAATCGGCCAGCAAACCAAAGTCAATCCAATTGGAATTGAAATAGAAACATTCACCAGAGTGAAGTGGACCACGCGAGATCAATAATATAGATCCTGGGACAGGGAAAATTACTGTGTCTGAAGAAGGAAACAAATGAGAAAAAGGTCCCAAATCAATTATTGCCAGAATCTGGGGGAAAATGAACTAGAGCATGGAATGGCAAAATGATAGCTCTGTGTGTATGTGCAAAATGAGTAGACATGAGGGGAAAAAAAAAAAAATACTCTTTACATGCAGAGGATTAACCCAACTCCACATTCATACAGCCCCTTCCGTGGCCATATGTATGTGTAGAGAGGACACGTGCATTGGACTCAAAGGGAAGACAGTAAAAAACGTGATAAAAGATGGGAAGGTTCATTCCTGCAAATGCACCTTTCCAAAGAGCACAGGATGAGTAACGCCTGAGCAATCACCACGGGGAAGAGAAACACTACCTCCATTTGCTTAGTCTACTTCAAATGCTAAATACAGGATTTCATAATGTACCATTCCTTGCAAAAACATACAGATAACAAGAGTAACGAAAGCAGCAGCTAATGACTCTTAACCACCTACTAGCCAGCGACAGACACAGGTTGCCAAAAGATGGACTCTTGGTACGGTTCAATACAGCAACCCCTACAAAAGTGGTATACAAATAATAATTGCAACTCCAGGATGAGGTCAGACAGATTTTCAGGGATATACACACATATTATACATTCAAGATAACCCTTTAATCATGCACCTATGATTTGTAGTGCTTAAGGTGGTATCTACTGTCATGGATTTGAGTCTACACAATCAAATTTCAACAGTTTGCCTTCCAAATCACCTAATGAGGAACATCTCAGGTGCCAGAGGAAAAGAGGGGAGGGAAATTCCATTTTGAACACATTTTTAGACCACAAAACAATTATGCATCTAATGGCTTATTGCAATGGGTTCAGCAATTTTTTTATAGGTATCATGTCAGAGAGACCTGCCTTTCCAGTCATAGCAACAAGAAAAAGGTTTAATTTGCCTTCTCTGTGTGCTTCATTTAAAATTTACTGAAGAGACGGGGTATCTTATCAAAGATTCCAATATGGTTTGCAAGGGGCCCTGGCAAACTAATGTTTTGCCAGTGACTAAAGCCAGAGTTTCTTTCTCTTTGTGAATTAGTCAGCTGCTAAAGGTAATTCCTCTATGAAGTTTAGATTGCCAACGACCCCATCATTTGTAAGTCACCAGACTAGTCTTATTATATTTCTATAGCCAGATTTCTAATGACTGCAATTCCACAACATCCCATGAACAATCTCTTCCTATTCAGATAATTCCCAGATCACTCATGGGCCAAATTCAAGTCTTCGCAGTCACGTTCACATGGGAGCACAAATTACAAGCCAACAGCTACCAGCTAGCACAGCCTGCATTACATACAGCACACTCCTTTGTATTTCCTTGTACGTGTTCATTAAGGCAACAGGACTAATGGACCCTTTCCGCACACAAATACGATTTCCATGCACAAGGTGCATGTTTAAGCAAGCATTCTGGTAATGCCTATTCATCATTGGTAGTGTCAGTGCAGAAACAAGCATCCTTCTTCAAACACGCTTACTGAAACCGTACCAACATTAGCAAGACTGCGTGGTTTTGTCTGTAGCCGTCTACTGCGTTCCTAATTTCACCTACATAAAATTCAAAAATTGCAGCACATTTTTATATAACAGGATTTATTAGACTATAAAGTTGCTGCTAAAAATACCCCAAACAAACAAACCCAACAATGTAGCAAAAGTTGGAACTAATGTGTGCCTCCGAAACAAGAGTACCAACCATCAGGTTAAGCCTGTGCACAGTCAACTAGAAATAAAGCTGGGTCTGTGACATGAGACACCACATCATTTGCTGTCACAAATCACAGCAGCTCTATGGAAGAAGCTCTAATGCAGCTGATTAAAGGCAGTTGTACATTTGAACCAAAACTTGTGTCTAGGGGTGTCTTTCAAAGGTAGAGAAAGGCTTCTAGAGGAATTAAGAGCTTATGCTATTTTAGAATGACAAAAAAATTTTGTTAGACCAGTGGCCTATGTAAAAAGTCGTACTACATTGCATTTCTATGTGTCTGTTAGTTCTGATGTGATGTTAATACAATTATTTGGACAAGTAGGGACTAATTCAGGTACCTAAAACAGAAAGGAATAAGGCTGAAGATTTAGGTAACAGGCACAAAACTACTACAAGTTGCCTGAAACAGAGACCCTGCCCCGGAGCAGGTGCATCCACCCAGGATGTCATTTACCACCTCTCAGACGGTGCCACTTGCCACCTCCTGTGCCCTGAGCAGAGCAAGCGAGCTGCCTCCTGAGCTGAGCCCTTCAGGGAGGGCAGCATGAGCCTCTCCTGCCCCGGTTAAGGACTTCTCTGCCAGGACAGTGCCAGGGAACATAAAGAAAACATCTCCTCTAACATGCCCCACTGTTCCTCTGGCAGCAGGAGCAGCACTGGGGCACTCTGAGGGTTTACAGCATTCACCTGGTTCTGTCTCAGAACTATTATGACATGGGAAGGAGGTGGGGAGCCAGAGTGTCTGGCTGGTTGAGGGAGGGTGTAACAGGGCAGTGCTAAGGCAGGTAGGAAGCCAGCACCCAAATCAAGGCTCCTGAACCAGAGTCAGAGCTCTCTCTTCAACCCACCTCATATCAAGGGGGGAGAGGGATGCAGGGACAAACTTGCAAGCTTACTGCACCATCTTTGGTGATGTGGATTTAATTAAAAACAAAATCTTCCCGTGCATCTCCATGCCCACACTCCAAATACTGAGCAGGAATGCCTCTACCCCTCCCTCCCTCAGGGCTCCTTCCTCATCCTGCAGATCCATACCGCATCACGGGAGCCTCTCAGCCAGCACAGCCTGCAGCACGTGTTTTATAATGACACGCTCCTGCTCTAATCCTGACTTATGTTAATGTTGTTCTGGGATTGATTATTAGGACAAACTGCTTACTGGTGTCTCTCCAAATCAATATTTCACTGCCTTCAAGCCACTCAGTTGTCCTTCCCAAGAGCAAAGCACATGTCAAGTGCTCAGTAACTTTAGCACGATTTTGGTGAAAGCCAGGAGTGCAGATCCTCCAACATGTTCAGTCAATCAGTCTTTATAGATTTGAGTGGAGTCGTACTGATTTGCACCAGCTGAAGATTTAGGCCAGCATCTTCCCGCAGTCAGAGCCTAAAGAAGCTTTTATATTATTTTCAAGTCACCTATAAAGTGAAGATCTGGTGACATCTGCACTGAGCGGAGCCACAGCAGTTCATTTTGAGTAGTTAACAGCCCACACAGCAGCAAACCGCCACTAATGTCTGGTTCTCACACCACACAGGGGTGTAAAATGAAAGTACCTCTTAAGAGAGTTGCATTCAGAAATGCTGCAGAGCCGGCACTTCAGCCATGGCCACAGAGGTCAACTCCATAGTGCCTTTGAATCCTGCCTCCCCTACGCTTCAAGGTTCTCCTTTGGAGCAGAAGTAGGTGCCCCTTCTCAGCACGGGGGCTGTGGTGGCGGTAGCAGCCACGCAGGCAGGAGAGCAGAGTATTTCCAGCCTCCCTGTGCTGGGTGGAAAGCCAGTGGCTTTATAGGTATTTCCACTCGCACCAGTGCCTGGGATGGGCAGCAGGTACTGAGCAGTCCTGGCCCTCCTGCATTCCTGTGCCATCACACGGAGCAGGAGAAATAACTCTGCCTTTACCATTCTTGTTTAAAACACGTGTAGAAGAGAACCTCCTGTCTACTCAAACCAGATATTTGTGGCATTGAATAAAAAGGTTAAACAACGACCTAGAAGTAATTTTGGCAGAAAAATAGAAAAAGACAGGAGGACAGTATTTTTCTTTTGCTCTGGCAAGTCTTACCTTCCAGTAGTCACCCTGGCAGACAGCACTTAAGACCTCTGTCATGGCCAGATAATTTCCAGCAAATTGGACCATGGTACTTTGAGCTTTAAGCCGGGGATACATATATAATTTATCCGCTGCAGTTCTCCATAGATTTTATAGCTCTGTGTAGACTTGTTGAGAAAACCTAGGGGATTTGTGAGCTTCTGCTAATAGGTTTGATGCATTGAATTCCTATTTCTGGCTGTCAAACTGACTTGAGTGAGTGTTTTGTGAAACATGCACAGTTATTGCTTCCTATCCAAAACAAAATAGCTATGGGAAAGCCAAGCACCCCTGTCAGAGCTAGCGACAGGCAGCCAGGAGAGCCAGCCTGCACGAGTCCCAGGCTGTAGTCACTGGTGTCATCCCCTCTGTGCACCACCAACTTCCACCCGTGACTGCACCACACAGTCACACCATGGGACACCCTCCCTGCACACCATGTCACCTCACTACTGACCTCCACAGCAGCTCTGCCAGGTGTCTTCAAAGGAGACCATCCATCTCATTGCTCACCCATGGGTTTAAAGACACACTAAAGCACCCCACAGAAGAAGAAAACTATCAGAGACCTTCCACCATTAACCAGCCATTACACCCTTCTGCATCACATCAAGCTTTTTGCAGCCACTCCAACCCTCTGCAAAAAGGGTCTTGTGCCCTGAGATGCAGAAATTTCACAGGCTTTTCCACAGACAAAGCAAAAGAATATCTACAGGTAATCCCTCCTGGCCAACCTCTCCATCCAAAGGATTGGGGACAACCAGCCCTGCTAGGCCAGTTAAATGCATACAAGTAATATTCAGACACTTTAAGTCAAAATTCCCATAGTGCATCACAACCCTGTCTGGCTGAAGCATTATTCCACAGTCTGAGAATTCGTCATGGCAGAAAAACAAACCTCTCCCCAAGAGAAGTGCAGAAGGAGCTGTATTCTCCAGCGGAGATCTGCAACCAGGCAGATTTTTAATTAAGTGGAAAGGGCAGAATCCACAAAATGATTAAACATCTGCCAGGAACTCACCCACTTGCTTGCAATTCCCTGCAGATGGCCAGCTTTTAACCGTGACACGCTCTGAATGCGGAGGACCAGCTTTGTCTCTTCAGCTGACACTTAAAAGACATTACTGAAACACAGCCAAGCTTGTTTTCTCTCCTACTATGCATCATTAGATATCCTCATGAGCATTCGTACTTTTTAAAAAGTTAATTGTAAAATGGACAAATACACTGAAAGATGTACCCAGCTGCAGCACCAGCCCTGCCTGGCTTTGCTGTGGATGCCCAAGGGTGCAGGTCCCAGCTCACACCCTCAGATCTGTAGTGTGGCTGTGCCCAAATACCAAAGCTGTCCCTAGCCTCATTAACAAGAACAACTCTATTTTAGGCCAACAAACCCATCCACACGCTGAACACCAGTGTATGACAGGTGTACAGGGCCCCATCTTCTCATGCTCACAGCTGCAGAAGAAGCACCAGGAGGCCCCCTGAGTGGGAGAGGTCTGGCCATGGGGCATCCAGAAACACAACACATTGCTGCAACCAGGACGAGCCTTTCACCCTGACGTGGCACCAGCAGAGCAAATCCACAGCTCGGGCTGCATCCCCTTCATAATTACCCAGCGCCTCAGTCAAATCCACGCAGCCCTGGGCAGCAGAGCTGGATTCAGCTTACATCAGGGACCTCCAAGGATTACACAGTGCTTTTGAACATAATAAATACTCAGAATATACCCACCTCAGAGCAGCACACCAATGAGTTTGTTGTTCTCTATTTGCCTAAGTCACTTGTCTGCCCTGTCTCCAAAACACCGGGAGGTATTGCAGACCCCTCTGCAGGTCTGTGTTTGCTCCTAAGCACGGACTGTACCAGAACACTCCCTGTACTGCGTTAGCACTCATCACAATATTTGCCTTTAGCACCCTAGCCTGTCTTAAACCACACTGGCTGTGCCTCCGTCTGTCTAACTGTCTCGTTACACGTTATTCTGTTTACACATAAGCTGTTAGTTCTTCGTGCTGCTCAGTGCTGTCTTTGCAGAGCCTCTTCCCTGGAGACTGAGGCATACCATACAAACTGCTTTGGGTTTGTATCACCTCTCCTTTTTGCATGCAGCATCATGCCCTGCCCTGTCATCTGCCGAGGAAGCACTTCTTAGAGCCAAGGTGCTCTTATCGCACCAGCTGCACACCAGCACAGCAGTGTTCACCACTCCTGGTTTGCACCAGACCTAAGCTTTAACTTCAGACAGAGCCATCACAGCAGGAGCTCAGAAACAAGGTCCAGACGGATAATCCTGCAGTGACCCTACTGCATCGGCTGACCACAGGAGGGAGGGGGACAGCCTGGCTCTCCTGCCTGTGTCAAGGCTGGCACAAGCTTCACAGCTGGAGAAGTTTGGTATTTAGATGACTGCCACACCTGCCCCAGAAATGGGCATCGCCAGTGGAGACCTGGCTCTACAATGAAACCCTGTTTCCTCTCCATACCATATTCCTCATAGAGCTTTTCAAGAAGCTGAGAATTCAGCACCAACTACTTATTTGAATATAAAGCCTTTTGAACATCCAAGGGCTTATCTGTACTTCAGGTTTTAATCTTAATTTCTCACATTCTGCAGTTGACAAAAGCCACGTGATTTGCTGCCCAAGCACTCTGGCACATCACCACTTACCCAAAGGGTCTGGACAAAGAGTGCTGAAGGAGGAAAGCAGCATTTCTGGTGTAGCTGTGGTTGGTATTTTCCCCTCCCTCTGCTCCCAAGACACACACAAACCAAATCTCTGACCTCTGTCCGCTGCAGGGTCACCAACCTGGGCAAAGGACAGCAACTTCTCCTTAGTTTTTGTGCTCCAAGCCTGAACATTTACCATGCATAAACAAGATTGATTCATTCATTCTTACCCTTCACCAAGCAATGAGATAAGAGCACTGGTCAGTGTCAAGTGCTCCTGAACAACAAATGCAGTTGGCATTGGGATTGCTAAAACTGGTAAAAGAAGAATTTGTTCACTCAACAAATGCACTATCAACCAGCACAGGTCAAGCATTGGAAAACATTTCCAAAGGGGAATGCTTTTACTGTTCAAGACTTATTATTTCTTCACATAGAGATAGCCAGAGGATCCCGTCAAGAGTCTTCAAAAGCATAGAAGAGGCTCTTAAGCAGTGTTCTCAGCTATTGCTTGAGAAGGGAAAGCAATAATTAAAGCTTCTCCCAGAGATGCTGAGCCTCACAAGGTGAGCTGTGACAAATACACTGTCAGAGATGGTGGGTCTGCTGAGCACCCCGTTCCCATCACCAGCAGCCCTGAGCGTGCCATGCAGCCGAGCTCACCTCCCCACCCACCGCTCGGCTCCCAGTGGGGACAGAGTCAGCACAGGGCCACACACCCAGCGCTGCTGTCCCAGCTAAGACCTGGGTACTCATCTGAGTCAGCATGTCCCAAAGGTTTAAAGAGATGGGAAGCAAGAAAGCTTTAAGTAAGAAAGAACCAGTGCTGAGCAGTACCAGGGTCCCTTTGCCAGGCTACACTGGTGCAAGCCCATACACACAGGTAAAGCCTTTGAAGGAAGTCTGCTGGGCAACTGAACAGCTCTGGAAACAATCACCACATTTTTTTTATATATATATATATATATATATATATTTTCTAGGGAAAACAAATATTGTTGTGAGACCCATGTGACATTCGCAATGACCAGGAGTTTCCAAGGGATGTGTGTTTTCTCAGTCAGCATGAGACATGGCCCTCTCCTTTGTGAGGGACTTCAGCAACAGGTTTAGGGTGCAGCTGCCAACTGAAGAAAGAGGATAGAGCCTCTGTATTGCAGAGAAGGACTTCTGCTGCTTGCTTTCTTGGTTTGAATTAAGTAAAGTCAGCTCTGTTCAGTAAAATACACATATATGCACCTAAATACTTTTCCAGTTTAGGTCATTATCGAGAACGTGATTCACAGACCTAAATGTGAGTGAATTGTGCTCAAGGGTCTGTCCTAACCAACATATGTAGAAGATGCTGAGGTGTGGGTCCTACAGCAAGCTTGTTTCTCCCCCACACTACGTCTAGTCCTGAAATCAACTACTTTAGTGCCAATATCATGCTAATACTTAGGTCAGAAGCAATCAAGTTAAATTCAAACTACATTTTAATTTTTACTCTTTATTGTGGTTGTATATTTGCTTAAAAGAAGTCTCGTTCTCAGAAAGTACCAGGCACCGAACTCAATAAATTGGTGCACTTACAGTCACAAGCTGGGTACCCAAAAAAAGTAAGAAGGAAGCCATGAGCACTGCTGCTGAGCAGATGTCTGAGAAAAGACCAAAGAACTTGGGCAAAATTCCTTATTCTGTAAGAGTGAATTTGTTTTAATTAAAATAATTTGGAGTTATTTCAGCTATACACAGCATTCGTGTTATATGCCCTGCTTAAATTAGTTTGGCCAAAATAGTAAACCTGATAATTCAGGGCTGGATATAACCAATTAGATTTACTGTATGATGCACTATAATCTGATCAAGCAGTCTCAAAGGATTTTACTTGTTAGCATTTCAAAAGCATAAGAGGTTTTTGAATAATTTATTACATTTCTTTCAAGCTCATCTTTGTTAATTCATTATGTAAAGATAAGGCAGATGTTTTACAAAGACTTATGCCATATCTATTTTAACTTCTATTAATCTGTTTCCAAAGACTTACATTTGATAGACAGCTTGGCTGGAAATAACCGGTACTGAAAAAGCTTTAGGAGGAGGTGAGGGTTGTGGCTTTCAAAAATCCAGATCCAGAGATACGGGGATTTCCCTGACCCTCCACTTTCTGAGAAAGAAGTTCTCATTTACTTCTCCCTGGATGCCTGTCTCAAACCTAAACTTAGTGGGGAGAGAGAGTTTAAACACATCCACTCATCCACACATCCACAAACACATCCACTACAACATTTCTTGCATCAGAATCTCTGGAAATAGAAACATGAGTTTGATGAAACAAAAATCCAAACCACCACAGTTCAATCTGATGTGGGCATTTTCACCCTGCCCACTGAAATGATTTGCAAGCTGGCATTTGCTCACTCTGTGAAAAAACAGGCAGTATGACCTCCTTTGGTACAACAGCAGTTGTTCCCAGGGAAGGTGGCTCACTCCTTCACCTGTGTCCCAGGAGGACACCTTCATCCCCGAGCTATTTTTGCTTTGTTCATATTCTGCCCAGGAACAAGTTATCCGCCAGAAGTTTGAATTTCTGTGAACAAACTTTACTGAGATCATTTGGAAAAGGGCACACATTCATTATTCAATCTCTTTTCTGGGAGCTCGAGGTAGAAAGAGAACCCCCAAGGGCTGCAGAACTACATCTTTCAGCACAGATCCCTGTTCTCTCACTTTGAACTGAGTAATGGCACCTGAGCAGCTCTGTGCCCAAAGGTACCACCTTACAGGGATGTGAAACTGAAGCATAACCTTCTATTTCTTCACTGAGTAAGGACGCTGACTTTCACAACCCACACAAACCTGACCACTCACTGTAAAACATTTTTACCTGGATTCCTTCTGCAGCTTAAGCCAGATACAAAGGTCATTTTTGTCTCACTAAACTGTTTTTAAGCACTCTTACCCCAAAATGTAACTGTATTTTTGGTAATGGGTTATTTCTTTCCATAAGAAATTTCTTTCTTATGGTTTCTTTCCATGTCTGCACTTGGGGTGGTATGAAACCCACCATTCTTCAGTTAGAACAGTGCCTAAATTCTGCACATTTACACTGCAAATAGCATTATGATATATGCAAAACAAGATTATAGTCTTGCCTATGGGGACGAAAAGGGAAAGAAGAAATTACTTGGAGATTTCCTAGAAAACAAAACACTTCTGCTGCAAGAGATGTCCAAGTACACCAGGTCAAGAGATTTATGTACAACTTGACGACATGTTTGCTGGAACCAAAGGCCACTTGAAAGCAAAATTGTATTAGCAAAAGCTACAAACACGTAAATGAGAACGCTATGACCCAGCAAGCATACTTCATGAATAAGCATTACTTCTTTAAGTGAGGGCTGGGCCCATCAGAGGAAATTCCTGTTGTTTCCAGTTCAATACTGTGCTGCCCAACAACCCTTCATGGGAAAACTGCTATTTAAGCATCCTTTGAACCAAGGCTGACAGCATCACAGGTCATGCCAAATGTCTTCTCTATTATAAGTCACAGGTAGCTTCTGAGGGGCAGCAGCTAAAGTTTGGCAAGGCTACATGGGGAGCATCAGCAACAAGAAGTCCCTGTATGCAGGCACATAGTAAGATGGCATTATAAACACATGCAGTGACAGTGCTCATGTGCAATATTGATCTAAAAAGAAATCCAATGACAAAGCTGGAATGATCCCAACATGTAATACTCTTCCTTCCTAACCTAGAATATTTAAAAAAACCCCCACAACAATAACAAGCTTTGACTTAACTCATTAACTAGAAAGCAAATTCTGATTCAGGAAGTTTTATTTTATCTTGATTCCATTTTCAAAACCATCTGGACGTAAATCATGCAGATAAATTAATATCAAAAATACGTAGCTATTACTAATTATGGTATGCTGTGCCGTTTCTCCCACCACCTGCTAGTGATGACACAACATTACTCAAGAATAAAGCTTGATAAGCTTGATGAATAATTTTTTGTCTATTTTCTTCAGCTTGCAAATGATCTCCGAGCAGATTTTTCTCCTCCCCATATCTAACTTGTTTTTTAAAATTAGTCACAATGGTTTTGGTGACTAATTCCTGATCTGTAACTTGTTTATGAGTTCTGCATTGCAAGTGCTTGAGATTTGAAATTCAAATCTTTGGTGCATAGTTTAGATTTGACACATAATTCAATAGTGGTTTAGTTCCTGACTAGATAACAACACAATCACCATCTCAAGATTAATATTTGCATTTGGAGACTCAAAGTTCCCTTTCTACCAACTTGTAATGGTTACTTATAGTTTGCTGCACCTTCAAAGACCGTTCAAAGAATGCAGAAACAGTGCAAACATTAAGGAAGGTTGTGGGCTGGAGGAAAAGGTAGAAGAGGTAAGGAACTACCTGAGATTACTGATAGTTTCGAAGATACTCCCAAAAAACCAGAAGCAGAATCTGCTATTCCTAGCAACCCTTCCAAATAATATATTGGATCAACATAACATGAGCCTTTACAAGCACCTGCAGACAAAGGCAGAGAAATCATCTCAGCACGGTTCACCTCAGCCATCCTCCTCTATGGCGAAGGATGGCGTTGCTAAGAGCACTAACCACACAGGATCTCACCTGCTGCCACCCAGCCTCCAGAGGCAGTGACATTATCATGCAATCAAACATTTCTGGAAACCAGCCTGTAGCTCAAGGTGGGTAAAAAAACAGAAATAAAACCACCAGACAGCATCCTCTGGCCTGTATTTTGCAGGAGGTCTGCAATGCTCTAAAGGGATAACAAATTAAACTTATGGAAAGAGCTTGCACTTTTAATGCAAAATGGATTGGCTGAAGAGTAGAAGAAATAGCTTGTGAAGCAGCTGTAGTATCTGCCCCAGACTGCCAGCTACACCTTGTTTAACACCACCCTGCCCCTGAATGTTCCATGCCACGTTACATCTCAGTCCACTGCTCTTACAGGAATAGTTATTTACAGAATGGCACAAGCTGACCATAACAGTCCCTCCAGTCTAAAGTTTGTGGCTGTGTCATTGTAGAAGTGTCTAGAATTGACCCATTCTCCTGACTGCCCTGCCACAGGTGCTTCAGAGCATACAAAGATGTGCCATAACCAATACTAAACTTAATTATTAATTAAAACACCAGAGAAGAGTTAAAGTTCAGTTTTAATTTTGTCCTATTAATTATGATTAAAGCACTTTTCACAACTTGCTAGTAGCATTTTCTTCATTAATGCAGTAATTTCGCTCATTAGTTTTCATCTACAAGTCAGCCTCACTTAGATCAGCACTTGGGTTTGCCTTGTAAAAATAAATGAATAAAAAAAAGCACCCAAAGCCTCCCTTTTCCAATGAAAAGCGATCCTGTGATTCTACTCAGGAGGTTAATTGAACCATATGGTCCCAATTTGCAGCTCTGTTCCAGGGAGATGAAATGCATGGTCAAATTTCTTACAAGTTTAATTGAATAAGACAGGACCATTTTGATGGAAGAATTGACTGATAAGAGGGGAAAACCCCTAAAAGATAGCTTAACACTCTAGTGGTTTCTTCAGGTTTACTCACATGTTCTGCCTGTTTCTCCACCATGGAAAATAGTCGTGTGCTTGCAAGTTACTTGGAAAGAAAAATAATATATATATATCTGGGAAGCTTTTTGTATTCCTGGGGTGAAGAGCTTAGGTTTCCACCTTAATGATCACGTTTCCCAGCAGTGCAGTAGATCTTTAGCTATCAGAGGCACCCACATTTAGACTTCCGGAGCCCATCTCATAGCCCAGGGAAGCTTTCAGGACGCAGGTCCAGGGCAACATTGTCCATCTGATCTGCTCACCCACTCAAAGGACCTGCTGGGGACAGCTGAGCACAGCACAGAGAATACAGCTCTCCCAAAAACACTGTAGCTAGGAGTCCTCCAGGCACATCTCATTAAACATAAATTTAGAGTGGGGGAAATACCCTAGATCAGGAAAAACTAGCTTAAGAGAAGACATGTTGCTCTGATGTCTAGGCAAGAGAACAAGGTAACATGGGACTTACTGGGACTGAGTGCTGGTCCTGTAAAGGCACAGCAGGAATGGGGAGCACTGGCCTAGCTCCTGTTGGATGTTACACACCAGGAAAGTCAAAGCTTCTGCCTGCCTTTGTACAACCTCTTTATCCCCAGACCATAAATCGTGTCCTTACCAAGAAAAAAAATATCTAATGGAGAATTTTAAAGTAGAGAGTTTTCAAATAGTTTTGGAAATAAAGTGCTACATCAGGCACAGTTAGGCACTTACAGCACACATTTTACTGACAGCAGCAAGTGGCTAAAGCAAGGATAACAAATGGGAAGGGATGAAACCCAAAAGGTGGAGCAAGGACCCTGGCACTAGGACCACAGGCTGTTAATTGGTTTCCTGTTGCTGTGTTTAACCTCAAGAGAAAAGTGAGAGTGAAGAACCAGGGCTTGGGAACAGGACACAAACTGCTGCCCCCAGCTAAAGGCTTGCCCTGCAACACCAGCGCAGCATTTGCAGGTTTTGCTTTGGGCAGTGCTGGGGGAATGCAAGTCATGGGGCACGTCTGGTCCCAGCTCAGTTTCTTGCTGACACACCTGTCATGACCACCCACTGCTGTTAGGGGACACTGGGACCTGCTCTGTATATTCCCAGACAGCCCTCACTGCCCAAGGCCTGTGCCCAGGGGAATGAGGACCCAGGCAGCAGAACCATTAACTGCTTTAAATAAACACTGTATTAGTTTAAATCATTAGGGAGGGGCTGGGTTTCCATTGCTTTCTGATTTCCTTTCCTACTTGTCCCTGCCATACCATTTTTTTCCCCCCTCCATTTTGCTCTCTATGCTGGTATGAAACATGTTTTATTGTTTCATTTGCTGGTTTCCATTTCTCTGGGAAAAACGAACATTTTGCTGGAATATCTCCCCATTCTCATTGTCTATTTCTTATAGTAAAAGCTGCCAGACAACAAAGCACACAGGGTACCATACATCTTGGGCAAAGGCATCCTCACGAGGCACAAGGTGAAAGGCTCTGGTCTTGCCTATAAATTGCAAACTACTGTAAAAAGGCCTGAGGGGGGAAAGAAAGAGAAAGAGAGACTCGTCTAATTTGTTAGACCTCTGCCACAGCTGCCTAACTATTATTGGCTTGGGAAATTGCTGCCAGCGTGCCAAGTTTTCCAGCCAAACTCATTCAGGGACGTTACTCCTATTCACAGTGTTTCTCACAGAGCTCAGGAAGAAAGTCTGTGCTCAGAACACCATGGCACACAGCTACGACCAGCATCTGGCCTGCAAGGAAGACTGGTTACTTCAAAAAGCTAAGAGCAGAGAAAGGTATCATTGACTATCAGCAAAGAAAAATTAACAAGTAACTGGCTTAACAAGAAATCCAGAGCCAGTCTAGGACAAAAAAAATAAAAATAAAAATCAGTTCTTAAAGTCCTTTGGCTCCAGTTGCTAGGGCAACAATAGCCCACCTCTTCACAAAGTAGCTTAGGGAATTGAATTGAAAGCCAGCAGAGAAGGGAAAGTCAAAAGCTGCAGAGAACAGCAGCTGAGTTTGGAAAAGTCAGATGAGAAAAAACAGCCTTTAGGAAAGGAGGTCTTAGTTTACCATTGCATGTGCCAGTTCCCAGTGATGGTCTAAAACACCATTGGAGAGAGAAGGGAATGGGAGAAGCAGGAGGCCACAGATCATGCAACAGGAAACGTTAGTGAGGTCAGAATCCTTGTTGATGCCCTCAGCTTCATGGGCAACTACCCCACAGGACAGGAGACATTACAGACCAACCCACCAACATCCACTCTCCGCTTCTGCCCTCCAATTACCCATCTCCCTCCAAGCTGAAAGTGGTCATTTCTAATGAGCTGGCATAAGCCAACACACTAGATAGAATATATATGATGTTTTCCATGTGATGGTGAACTAGGAATCATGCCCAAGATGCATGCCCTTAGGTCATGCAGAAACCACATACCATGCATCACAAAAAGTTACATCTGCACATCACATACCTTAAACTGTATGAAAATTGTCCTGTACCAGAGACCCCAACTGTGATCACTTCCATGTCAAGGCTATAGAAACACAGTCTTTCCCTCAAAAGCACATGCTCAGGAACAACCTAACTAAAGTGTCTCATTTTCAAAGTATTTGGGTCCCCATACACACCTTTAAATATGAACCTGGACCGTGGCTTTACACATAGTGGGCTTCTGAAGTGCCAGAAAGTCATCAGAACAATTTGTTCTTGGGGAGAACAGACCACGTGCCATAGGAGCATCCACATTTCATTAGCACAACTCCCATCCAGTTAAGAGCACCACTGACCACCAATCTATAAACCACACACCCATGCTTTGAAGACAGTAACAAAGCTTGTAGCGCTTACAAGCCACATACATTAAATTGTACGCATTGTTTATTTAAAAGCATCACAAGGTTCTCATTTGTCTGATTAACTACCTGCTCAGTGCTATAATCAAATGAAAAGCCCGGATCTCTGCTGACCCCAAAACACTTAAAACAATCAGTAACAGCTAAATATGAACTGTCCTCCATTTTACTTTCCATTTTAACTTTCCATATAGCTTGCTCCCCTACACAGCCCCCAGCAAGATGACATAAGTCTTTCCAGGTCTTTAAAAGCATTTTCACAAACCTATTTTTAAGTTTACTAAAGTCACCTTGTTAATTGTGTCTTCTTGGCTTCCTCAGATGACCACTGCTGAGGATGACTTCACTTCTGGGAGGGATCTGACTGCTTATGTAGATATTCACACAGCAGAAAAGAGATTACCAGAACACACACATCTCACAGCTGATTCTTGATAGTTTGTTACACATGGCATTAACACCAGCAAGGTATTTTGGGGTTCAGGAATCAGTGAACACCCATGTTGATAAGGAAGGCTAAAGAAACAGCACATGCTCAAGGTCATACTGCAAACATTGCATTTTAACTTCCTTACCATCTTCCTTAAGAGCCAGGGAAACACTATGCATGACTCGGGTGTAAGAGTCAAGCATTGCACCTGAGTTAATTTTAAACTACCTTCAGCTGGAATTAATATAATAGAAGCCAGCCAGAGCAGCAGGAGCCTGGCTGGCAAAGCCCACCCAGGGAGCAGGGCAGGTACCTGACAAGTCACCTTATGCTGGTCTCTGCTGCTGCGGCCACGCTGCTGGCAATAAATTAGTTGGCCCAGACAGAGCCTGCTCAAGGAGGGCAGCATAAGCCGCACTCGCTCCTCTAATGACAGCCCCAGCACGTCCCACAATGGCACCGGTTCTTATTTGCCCCCAGCCCCACCATCCTGATTCATCATGTCAGCTCTCTATTCATCACAGCAGCAGGACCGGAGATTGTTAGCTCTCTTTGCACACTCATCTCACCTGCTCCTCTGGGAAAGTTTCAAGCCTCCTAACTCTTGCTGTCAGCTGTCAAGATAATTAGAGTTATTGTTTATTGCAGCAGAGCACTTTGATTGACATCTTTGTTAGAGTGCAGAGCTACTGCCCTATGGCAGAACTTCAGAAAAGCATATTAGTGCCATTACTTTCAAGGCAGGTAGAGAAGAGCAGGGATGTTATTCCTCCTTTGGCTTCTACTTTACAGTTTTTATTTAAGAGATGACAGTGCATTTTCTTGGGTTTAGCTTTAGATAAAGTGGGTCAGATAGTCACTGACCTGTTTCTTGACGTGATGTTACATCCGGAGAGGGAAGAACAAAGCCAAGCAAAGCTTGGTAGGAAGATGCATTTAGCACATCCTTATAAAGGGCCCCGGCACCAGCTTGGGGAAAGTGTCACCAGAGCTTTTCTGACTCCAGCCTCGGGAGTTTTGCTGGGTCACTGCTTCTCAGTCATACATATTACAAAGCAAGAACAGACACAAAAGGCTTAAAAATACCTTTCCACAGGTCAGCATTGCTCCTTCCTCTGGGTTACATCAGAACTTTCCTGTTCTTTATCTGTATGATCTACTCCCCAACTAATGTTTTTCTATGGCACAAACCCCTTAAGAATAAAACAAGAACAAGTCTGAAGTAATGAGGACAGACCTGCTTACATAAGAAAATGCAAGAGAACAAAACTTGCCTTTTCTGAAAGACTATGCTTGGAAACAAAGCTGTAGTACCTGCTTTGTTTAAAGAATGCTGAAGGTGACGCGAGATACCATCATATGGTTCTGTTCATCCAGGACAGACATGATTTTGCTTTATCTCAGTTCTTTCCACTCCACACAGAAAATACCTTTCCTGAAATGCAAAAGTGATACAGAAAGTTTCACCTGAAATGGCTCAGCTCTTGTAAAATTAGAACGAACCCAAATCCTACCCAATAAAGCAGGAAGTGTTTGGCAACCCAATAGAGTTTTGTTTTTCCATAGATGTCATGGCACACATCTGACCCTTGAGGCCAGGACCAGGCTGTGACAAAGACACCCATCCCAAAAAAGTCACACCGTGCTCTGCTCTATATTTCCAATAGGCATTAACAGGAAAACAATGCACAGCATCTGACCTCTCCAGATAAGTTTTTCTAATTTGAATGCACTATACATCTCCAGCCTGGATGCATTCAGCCTAAAGGCCTGCCTTAAACAGCTGCTCTTCCACCACCTTTCCTACCACCCACTTAGTTCAAGGTTGATGGAAGTGCATCTCCTAAGTATTTTTCAACCTGGCAAGATACAAAGGAAAAACTGGATCTCATTTTAAGAAGCATCCTCACCAGCAACAAAAGGATCTGTGTTCAATGGATATTTACTGTTTATAAATAAAAAATAATTGGCTGGTCTGCACTGTGCAGATTATGTTTTCAAAGGTTTAAAACTGAAGCTGGCACAAGCCCAAAACCACTGTAGTTCCTAAAATTCTTCCTTCTTGCCTTTTAACTAACAGAGGCACACGGATCTATTCCTAATTAACAAGATGATGGGGTTCACACTACAGCAGGGCAACATCAGGAAGGGAAAACACGATATTAGTAGTAAATGAGTATTTATATTTTGTGTTTACACTTAGGCTCAGCATAGAGAAGCACACTCAGAAAATACAAAGAAAACACCAGAGTTCCTTAATGCTCCAGCAGTTTTTACACTCCCCATTTCCTCCTATTCCTCTGCAAGGTAACCCCCAAACCTCTGTGATGGGGCACCACCAGCCGTAAGCTCTACATCTCCCCAGGGTTTCAGGAGGACCATCAGGACACGGAGCTGAACGTCTGCCTGGTGGCTCTGCAAGCGGCCGACTTCCCAGTCACAGCCCCAGGAGCATCTGAGCCCTCTCTGCATTCACACTGAACTCTTCCTATAACAAAAAAAATGAAGTGAGCCACATTACAGCTAGCAACAGCCAAAGCACCTCCAGCACTTTTTGCTAAGCAGAGAGAGCAGGGATGCAGAAATCTTCTGCCTAATTGCATCTCCATGCCGCAGTGACCTGCCATGTCCTGCCCCTGTTGAAGGCAGGGGGGTGGCTTGATCCCTTAAAAGATAGCGGCTCGGTTCAAGATGAGCATCTGCAATTAGCAGCATGTATCGGTTTCATCTCTCTCCAGTGCCCAGGGGAGCCAACTGCCAGAATAGCTCCAGCTGTTTTAATAAAGCTCAAACCTGATGTCTAAAGGTTAGTCCACTTCTAAACCACACTTAAACACTTCAGGTGGCCTGGCTTTGAGGGCCACTTGCACAAAGGACTCAGCGTCCCTTGTTCCTTTGTGATTTGATGGCACAAAGCGAATAGAGAAAGAGGCAGAGCTGGTGGGGGCAGCCCTGCAGCCCTTGGAGGGGAAGGAGCAGCAAGGAGCACCAGCACCACCACAAGGCCTCCAGCAGCCTGGGAACACAGGCAGTAAGTGCTCTGAGCCAGGATACAGAGAGCAGGATTGGTAACACACTAAAGGGCCGCTTACAGGCTGCAGAGGGAGATGGAAACAGAAAGGAGGTGACCTGCAGTCAATATTGAAAGCTGCTGAACACCTCCACACATCTCCAGGGGAGTGGAGAACAGCTGCACAGGCCACCTTCCCTCTGCCTTCCTCCTGGGCAGGCCAAGCCCAGCTCCCATGTCCTTCTCAGGCTGCCGGCTCCATGGTACAACATCCATGGACCATGGCAAAATGACTCGCAGCAGGGCCAGCAGTTGCATTGCCACAGGTCTGTCTGCCCACTCAGGACCAACTCCCCATTTGGCTCTTCCATTCATGACCAAGCAGAGAAGCAAAAAAGGAGAGTTAAGTGGCTGTGCAGCCTGGAGAGCTCAGAGTGAGTGGCTGAGACTCCATTCCTAGAGCTAAGTCACTTAACTGTCTTCAACGCATGGGTCTGCAGGTCAGATCAGGGCAGCGCAGGTAGGAGTAGTCCCTCCTTCACAGAGGGCATCAGTTTCTTGTTCTAGCAAGAAACTTAATGAGCAGAACCTTTTGCCACTTCATTAACGTATGATTTAGTGCCATCAAAATCATCCTTTAATGATTTCTGCCAGCAACTGCCCTCCAGCACATGATCAGGATCCTTTGCCGTCCTCCCTCTCAACATCTCCTCACCACTCTTCCAGTCATTGTCATCTTTCAGTAAGTTTATAGTTTGTTGCTACCCCTGAATAAAACACCCATCTGAAAGAAGCTTGAAGAAAACACCACTGGCTAGGTACTGTAAGGAAAGACCCATCAGGCTGCAGCAGCCACCATTCATTCTCTGGCAGCATTTCACAGCAGCACAGGGTAACCCGTGGAGCACCACACTTGGCCCCAGATTTGTAGAAATAGGGCAGGTTAACACGGCTACGGGGGAGGCTGAGCTGGGAAGCCCGTTTGCACTTGCTAATTATTGACCCAGCATCACAGCAGAAAAAGAGTACAGACACCAGAGCCTGGCACTCCGAGTACTGGGACCAAACCCAGCAGTATTGACAAATGCTCTAATTCTGAATATTTCTTGCATCTATACATTGGCTTGGGACAAGAAAGCTTCCACTGACTTCTCAATAGAGAGTCAGGGCTGAATTTTAAAAAGCACAATCAAATCACTTGCCTTGTAGCATCCTATAAAGAATATCTCAATAGATTTAAGAAAAAAAAAATCAGAAGACAATAGTGCAGTTAATTCTAATCTAACTATGAACTGGACAACACAGAACAATACTTAGCAAATTGGTGCACACTGTAACAATGGAAAGCCTAACCAAGGTAGATTAGAAGGAGGGGTGTCAGTCATAGGAGAATAAATGAATTAGGTACAGCCTCTAGACAAAGTAGCATCCTCCCAAAAATGGGCAGCCCATTTCACATGTCACGCATGGGGCATTCATCCTAGTTCAGACCAACTGACACACCATTAGGGCAGTATTTACAGTTCTAGAGGTCTTTTCTCCCATTTCCCATCTTTCTTATCTCAAAACAGGCACAATTCGAAAGGGAAGGAGGTAAAAATGGGTCAGCATCTTAACACGGAGAATGGGGAACATTTGCATAAAATGAGATTGGAGAGGCTTTCAGCAGCACAGGCTGTTTCTGGGTAGATCAGGGTGGCTGCTCAGCCTCAGTACATCACAGCCTAAATGGAGCAAGACTGGATGTTTTTGAGACAGTGGCCTTGACAAGATCATTATTTTCTTTTTACTTTACCCTGAAACACCAGGATTTACGTGCTGTGCAACATCCTGCTGAGGCTAATGTAGCTGCCAGACACCAACACCAGCACCCCATGGGGCAGCTGGGCCATTTGTGCTCTCATTGGAGCCTCCATCACCACACTGGGACAAGCACCTGGTGCTTTGCATGGTTTTGGTGAAGTAGCACCCCCTGTCAAACCTGCCACCCTCAACCAAGTCTCCAGGGACCTCAGGATCAGCTCGTTTAACTCAAGACACTTTTGTACAGACCACTGCAGTGCACCTCTCTAGTAACACAAACCACAGGGCCCGTCACTATACACTGGCTTCTTAAGAGTGATATTAAAGCAGTACCTTCTACATGCGCCATGCCTCACCATGCCAAAATCACCTTCCACCCTGCAATGAAGGCTGAAATGAGGAGACAAGTTTCACTGGTCTGCAGACCATCCTTTGATAAGCTCACCCTGATTCTCCAAAAACACAGCAACACTGAAGTATCCCAAGTGACAGTCTTTTCTCGGGGTCTCATCTGAGCACTGGCTGCCCTAAAGCCAAGGTTCATACCCAGTAATGCGTCTGTAAAGAGAGGAACTGCAGGGTGGACCGGAGAGCTCAGACAAGGAGGCAACACCGAGCAAGTCGAAACTCCTGTGGAAATTTGCAGCTACAGAAAGCAGCGTTGTGATCACAGACTCGCCATCCAGTGTCACTGATGCCAGGCAGCACTAAATACTGCCACTGGCATGCAAAAATGAAGAGTTCTGATTTCATTGCCTCTTATGTGCTTTTTAGATGAAATAACCTCTTGGTACAAGAACGGGTCAGTCTGTCTAATCAATTAGGGGTTAGGCAAAGAGCAATATGGAAAGAAAAGGATGAACAAACAGTGCCAATTATTTTTTCAGCTCATTTCAGATTCTCTCCATCCCCACTCATGTCTCTAGTTCTATCCCTTGCAGCTTCTAGCATTTTTTCCCCTACCATCATACATCACTCTTTATCACTCCCAACATTTGGTTTCTCAAGTCCTCCTCATCTTATCAGTGAAAACTTATCGGTCTCTCCCAAAAACAAAGCCTCAGTGAGCTATTTCAGAAGAGGTTCCAAGAGCATATATTTCTGCTGACAGGCAAAGTCTGAAAAACTGCCTAATCATGGTCCTCATACCCTATATGACAGTCTATTCAATGCATTAGCTGATACTTTATGGCATTAAAGAGATAACTAAGTTTTTTAAAAAGCTCCTGATACCAAATATCAGGCAACATTCTTTAACTCCAACTGCCAAAACTTGTGCTTACTCATCCATTGTTATTCCCTGCCACACATTTTCTGAATGGAAAGTCAAAATGCTGAACACATTTTAACCTAAATAATCAAGCACTGACTTCAACAGTAGCAACTGCTCTAAATCACTGTCATGTTCTATATTTTAAGGGCAAGTTTGGTTTTTTGCACTGTACTTCAGTTGGTGTTCTTCCTAGGGAGAGGAACCAGGACAGGAGTCAAGCAAGGCTGGTGCTGGGCAGACAGGAGCAGACAGCAGGCAGACAGGAGGAAAGAGCTCAGAGGGATTTCAACAGAGGGACAAGCTTGAATCAGGGGTAAAAAAGCTACCTAAGCATATGACATATTATTAGGATATACTTATATTACAGTGGATAATAGGATAACGTACTTAAGTGATAAATATAATAACCACCTAAGCTTTGAGTAATGCATGAGCAGTAACTAGAGGTTTTCATACTGCGTTCTCTGAGTCAGCCCAAGGTCCTCCCTGGGCAGCTGTGGGGCTGGTCCAGCAGTACAGAATGTGAAGATGTGCAGTTGCAGTCTCCCTTCAGGTCACCTCGGGTTTCCCAGCATCCACCTCTGCTCCACCTGGACTAGTTTAACCTAACATCACTCCCCACCTACATCCCACCTCTGATCTGTCAGGACTAGTCAACCAGTGGTTGTGGGAACTGGGGACAGGGACAAGACCCAGGGCTTGGGAGAGAGGGAGGGATATGGCCCAAGGCTCTGGGCAGAGGGAGGATTTGACTGTGGGCACTGGGGGACAAGAAGCCAAGTTGCCTGTAGACCTGGGGAGAGGAAAGGCTATGGCTGTGGGAACTACAGGGACAGAGATGGACATCGTACATGCAAATTCAGAATCGCTTGATTTTATGGATCTCTTTTCACTCACGGTCAGTATCAAAACAATGGGTTTACTTCATAGAGATTATAACCTCTCAGAGTCTCACAGAGGCTGAAACCACTTGATGAAGTAGTGATGTAAGGCAAAACACCACTGAAGACACTAATGCTGCAGTGCAAAAGCACTGGGGAAGGGGATGGCAAAGAGCGGGGCTGCTGGTGCAAGACTAGCTTGGCTCCCATACAGGAGCACAGCTGCAGCCTAAAGCCAAGCCTGCACTGTCAGAACCAGCATGTACAGTGGAACTGCTTTTCTCAGTAAACTTGGCAAGCTCCTGTGCCTGTCATCAGTCGTATAGTTCAGCTCAAAGGCAGACGGAGTTTTGCTTCCATCCAGTTATTGACTGATCAGCCCGTTAAAAGCCTTGTTGCCAGGGGTTGAACACCACAGCAACTCTCACCTAGGGGCAGGGAGGTTGTCACAGCTAAAGGGATCGGGAGGCATCTGTCACCCTCACACCCACCCACATTGCCAGCTGGACGGAACCAGCCCTCCTCTCTGTGTGCATGCTCCAGGAGAAAGGCTGGAGAACAGTGCTCGCACTTCCTACCTGACACACTGCTCCAGCAACACCGACCTCAGCTCTCATCACAGGCTCAGTATTTCCCCCCCAACGTACACACACAAGGATTTCACAGTTTTGTTTCTCTGCACACCTTGGGACAAACAAGCACAGCTGTTCAGATGCCTGCATGAGCAGAGCATCCCACAGTGCTCAGAGGGCAAAATGTGCTCTGAACAGGGAGACAACCTGAGCCTTTACACAGATGAACACAAGCCACTTGTCTGAGGAGCAAATGACAAAGTTGGGAATTTTAAAGCTTCTGACACCAACAGCTCGGCGTCCAGGCCTCAGGAAAGAACGCTTCTGCCCCCAGCTGGCAAACAATCGATATTTAAAGGTAACTTAAGACAACGGAGAAGAAACAGTGCCCAACACCTCATTCACCAGCACTAAGGGATACAATGGAAACGCAACATCAAATAAAGTAGCACCTGAGCAGCACAGTTTGATTGATGCAAGTTTTAGAATAGGCCTTCTCCACTACAGCAAAGTGAGACTTGCAGCTGGATCAAATACTAATGTAGAGCCACATTTCTTGGTATTGATTTATCACTACAGAATGCAAATCAAGTTTGATTTTTAAAGCCCTATTGCAAAGAAACAGTTTCATACAGAATTGCATGTTGGAAATGTAGAGATGATGGCTACAGTGGTTACCATTTCCTTGGGGGAAACTGACAATGCCTTGACCTCTTGGCTCCAACCAGAGCCTACTCATTTATACACATTATTATTTTCACCCACTTATTCCATCAATAAAGCTTGCCATTTTTTCCTTCCCTGGTCTTGAGCATCCAGTGCAGCAAACAACAAATGTCCAAATTCTTGAGACAAGTTTTTACCACAAGCCTAGAGTGCCAAAGCTTCAGTGCATGAGTCGAGTCAATAGGAAAGCTCTGAGGCTTCCTTAGGATGTGCAGTTTTATCCCGCTCGCATCCCTGAGAAGTCAGAGCAAAACCAGTCACAGCCAAGGAGCAGACTTCAAACCACTCCTTGCGTGAAGGCTCCTGTGCTGTCTTTTCTCCATTAGCCTTAGATGGAGAAGTAAAGTACAGAAAGACAAGGGTAGGGGAGAGAAGTTCAGAAACAGTCTACTTTTGTTACCTGCATTTTTTGGTAAAAGCACAAGGAACAAGACTGTGGCCTGGCAGGCATCTGTCACAGCCCTTCATTGTGGCAGCTGGGCAGGCACTAACCCTCCCTCAAGAAAGCAATTTTCTTCCTTGAGCTCCCTCCTGCTGCCCTCACACAGCAGAAGGAGCCAACAGCGTCTGCACTGGGGGCTGGCTGCTCCCAGCCCCAATGGAAACAGCCAAAGCTACCAGGAATGTCAGGAGAAGGGAACCCGCAGCCTCTCCAGGGAGTTGGTTTTCATCCATGCAGCTCCTCACACCATTTTTGCTGGAGGAGAAACTTCTGGTGACCAAGAACAAAACACTCAAACATTCCTTCCTCAAGCAGAAACAAAACAAGACACAAGTACAGAAGACGTAGGAGCAGGTAGTTTTTTGCATGCCCAGTTGACTCCAAATTGCTAGGTAATCATGTTTGTTTATGGGAAATTCACTCTTCTTACATCAACTTTGGCAGCAGTTGATATAAAGGAAAAACATCAATAAGCATAGAAGTGACATTAGGATCTGGAATTGCTCTTTCATTAGCAATTGTACTTTCTTGCACAGCATGGTGAGTTTATGCCATGCATTAAAGAGCACAGCATCTCTGCCATTAGCATGAGCTCTTACTGATCCGATTGCTGGTCTTAAAGCTATGTTGATGAGTACTATTATTCGCTATTTGACACAAGAGGTGAAGAGGTAAGATTCTTCTGTAGTGCTCTTGAAGCACCTCTCTGACTTATTTGAAGAATAATGTAAAAGTACATATAAATCTTCACCAAGATAATATTTGCTGGGTGATATACATTAACTGAGCACAGAAACACAGCAGATCAGAGCAAAAATGCACCTGTCCTAGCATCCTGTCTCCAATAGGGGCCAACATAAGACACTTAAGTGACAGTATAATAACGAAGTGGTATTTCCCTGCTGTGATAATTTCCTGCCAGCTTTCAGCAAGCTCTGGTAGGTCAGAGCCTGCCTCAAGGAACTATATTCTAAACAGAGTGTTTAGCTGGTAAACTGAGGCACTGGGAAATGCAACATATCTCCTCCAAGGTCTTACAAAGAAAACAGAGAATCATATCCAGTGCCTTACAGAAAGTAACAGTCTGTGAAACACTACACTTTGCTTTGGAAAAACCCCCAAGGAGAGTCAATACGTTGGTTGTTTTGGTGCAGACAGTATCTGCCTCCCAGGAAACAGATAGGTTTCTTTGGCTTAACATTAACACATCACTACCCTGCAGGGCCAGCCCAATTCTGTCACTCCACACAATACATTCCCAACATGGATAACTGCTAGGATTGGCTTTAATAGGCAAGACTTCTCAGGAGTCATTTGCAAAATTGTCATGGAAGGACTTGATTCATTTATCAATTGTCCAGGCTAACTATTCCCAGCAGATGCAATACAGGATAAAGAACGAGAAACAACTCTAAATAAGAGGACAAAAATATTTCAGAGCAGTTGGAGGGCTCCAATTACTGAAGAACAGTAGCTGGGGCCCTGAGAACTTTTAGCTTTACCAAAGGTCAAGATGAACTTTAACCTGAACAGCCGTATAAAATTATCAGTCCCACCATCTGAGTCTCTATTGATTTCCTCCAGACTTCTCAAAACTTTGATGTTACAGGCTGCTTCTTCTCCAACTGCAAGGAAATAAAGCTCCAGCTGTGTTAGTCACTAATTCTGACCTGAGTAAGAAAAGGTGAACGTCGCTCCTCGTCCCTGCATGAAATCAGTGCCGCCCGGCGGCCGCTTGCAGGCAGCAGCGGGCGGGCCAGGGCCACCGCGCACGCGCTGCCCGGCCGCGGCGCCGTTTCCTCACTGCGCATGCGCCACAGCCAGCGTGCGACACCGAACCCGGCCCACCAGGAGGCAGCAGTGAGTAAGCCTGCGCGCCACCGCGCATGCGCAGCACCGAGGGGCGGGACCGATTGCCGCTCGCGGGGGCGGAGCGAGGACCCCACCCACGCACGTGCGGCATCCGGCGGCAGCGCCACCGCGCACGCACCGTCCGTGCGCTGCTGCAGCGCGTGCCTGCCGGCGGCCCCGGCCCGGCGAAAACCGGCGGGAAAGTGCAGCTCCCG
>VWYH01011078.1:175387-228240 GCA_013399365.1 Pampusana beccarii | reverse complement strand
CCGCCCCGCGCGCCGCGCCCCGCCCCGCCCCGCGCGCCGGAAGCACGTGGCCGAGCGGCGCCGGAGGACTCCAGCTCCGGGGTCGCCGCAGCCCTGGGCGCGATCCTCGCCTGACCCGGGATCTGCTGCAGGGCTTTGTGCCTGTACTCCCTTTTCCCCTGGGGCATCCATTGCTGCAGCAGCGTTCACCAGGCTAGTGAGGAATGGTCGGTTCCTGCTGGGAAAGGTTGCAGGGCAGTGCTAACAGGATAAATTAATAGGGCTGGGGAGCAGGACAGAGGTAGAGGGAAAAAGGGGCAGCCAGCTGAGCAGAGGGATATAGCAATAAACAATGGGGCAGGCAGTGGAACAGAGAGAAAAAGAGAGGGACAAGGTGCAGGACAAAAAGATACATGGAAAGTGAGGGACATGGAGCAGGAAAACAGATGGGGAAAGAAAAAAAAAACCACAACCCACAAACAAAAAACCCCATGGATAAGGAGGAGGACAGAAGGATAGAGCAGCAAAGAGAGGGATGGGGAGCAGGACAGTGGGGTAGAAACACAGAGGAACAGGGAGCAGTACACGAGTATACAAAGAAAAAACATGTACAGGGAAGCAGGAGGAATGACAAAAAGGGATAGAGGTGGATTAAGAAGAAAGGAACAGGGAGGACAGAGGGATAGAGAGAAAAAGAGTGGGGCAGAGAGCTGGAGAAAAAATACTAGTGGGGAGCAGAAGATGGGGATCAAGTGAGCAAAATGAGTGGGAAGTAGGACAGTGGGATGCAGAAAGAAAAATGGTGATAGGCAACAGGACAGACAGTGAAAAAGAAGGATGGGAAGAAGGTCATAGGGGTTAACAGAGAGACGGAGCAGAACAGAGAGATGGAGAAAAAAGTATTGATGGGAAAGGACAGGGGTAGAAGGAGAGTAAGAAGGAAGGAAAGAAAGAGGGACAAAGCAAGACATACAGACAGAAAAAGAAGGACAGGGACTAAGAAAAGGGAAGAATGCAAATCAGGGTAAAGAAATTGAGAAGGGAAAAACAGTGCTGGGCTGCAGGACAGCCATAGAGAAAGGAAAAATGGGGTTGCAGAGGAGGACAGAAGAACAGAGAGAAGAAAATGAGGACAGCCCAATGGACAGAGGGATACAGCAAGAATTGAAAATCAGTAGGACTGGGAGCAGGACACAATGGCAGAGGGAAAAAAAGCAGAGGGCAGAAAGACTGAGAGAAGGAGAGGGACAGGGACCAGGACAGAGGGACTGATAGAAAAAGAGAGGGACAGAGGGGAGAACAGAGAGACAAAGTGCAGGACAGAGGGACAGAGAGGCAAACACAAATGGGAAGGACAGGGGATATAGACAGATAAAATAATGACAGTGTACAGGACAGAAGGATAGAAAGAACAACAGGAAGAAGGACAGAGAGATGAAGAGAGAAGACTGGGACAGAGAGTGGGAAATGTGGACAGGGGGAGAAGAATAAGTACGGGGAATGAGTCAGATGGACAGAGGGGAAAAAACAGTGGGATGCAGATCAGGGCAAAAGGAGGGAGAAATAAAAAAGCAAGGGGCTTCAGGACAGAGTTTGAGGAAGAAAAAATAGGGACAGGCTGTCAGCCTGGGCCCACCAGCCCAGCTGGAGTGGGTATCTCACCATCCCACCATCATGGGAGCCCAAGTGCAGACCCCGGCATGCAAGGGACCCAAGGGTACCAGCAGCCTGAAATATCTGTGTGAGTCCAAGGAGCTCGTGACTCCCTGGGTTCCGTTAGGGCCATCCAACCTCTGCCCCAGTGCTCAGGACCCCCAAGGGGAGCTGCCGGGGGAGCTCCTGCTGCCCCTCAGGTCCCCAGATAGCTCCGGAGCCCTCCCTGGTGCCCAGCTGGGACAGGTGGCTGGTGCTAAGGGACATGAATGTGGATGGAAGTACCTGTGCGGGTGTGTCAGGGGTTGTGTGTGCAAAGGCAGGCGTGCGTCAGGTTGTGCTCAGTGTCGTGTTCAAGAGGCTTATGCTTGCTGGTGGATTTTACAAGTGTGTGCTTTCAGGGGAGTGTGCCTGTGGAGCGGGTGCTGAGTGTGTTCTGCGTGTGGGGGGCGTGCGAGTGTTCACACCTGTGTGCAGGAGTGTGCACCTGTGTTACCGCCGGTGTTTTGTGTGTGTGTGTGTGTCTGCACACGCGTGTGTGTCCGGGTGGGTGCATGCACAGTTCGGGTGTGTGAGTGCTGGCGGACGCGCTGGGGCAGGGGCGGAGCCGCCGCCAGCAAGCGGGTTCTGCCCGAGCGGCACCTGCAGCCGGAGCGGCACCGGCAGCGGGAGCAGAAGTGGTACCGGCGGCAGCAGCAGCACCGGCAGCGAGCAGGTGCCCTCAGCGGCGGCGGGGCCGTGGCCAGGTAGGGTCCGACCGGTGCCCCGTCGGGGGGAGCGGGGCCGGGCGGGACGGGTGGCGGCGGAACCTGCGCCGGCCAGCGCTGGGCAGGGGAGCGGGCGCCGGCGGCCGTGCCCGCTGCAGGCTGTGGCCGTGCTGGGTGCCCGGTGGGACGCTGGGGGGCAGCGGCGGCTCCCGGGCCGCTGCAGGCTGCCGGCCAAGCAGGGGGGGGCTCTGGCTTGTGTCACCGCAGAGCGAACGAGGCGCCTGATGGCAGCTTTGCTGCACAAACGGGGAAGCAGAAGCACCTACAGCCTGTCCAGCTGGTGAGTGGCCACACAGATTTCTATGCCTGTAACAGAAAAACTAGTGTTTGCACACATAACCTCACCTTCTGCTTTCAGTCCAAATGCTTGTTTGGGGGGCAGGGGAATGATACAAAAGTGCGAGTCCTGAGGAGAGCTGCCCTGTGAGACATAGAAAGGGTCGCTGACACCAAAGCAGGAGTGGTCCTATCAGAGCTGTCCTCCTCAGAAAGTCCCCACCTGGGCACAACAGGGAGCTGTGTAGTAGCTGTTACTGCCAAAAGCATTTCCAGTCCTGTGCCTAGTGTGCAAGGTTTAATCTAGGAGCAGGTACCGGCAAAGCTGGGAGCAGGGGAGGGATAAAGTCCGTATGTCAGTATTCAGGCAGCAAACATCTTTGCTTGTCCAGATGGTTGGTTTGGGGCTGGAGCCCCATTTCTGGGGAGAAATGTCACATCCCTCCTGCAATCAGCTGGACCAGCTGGGAGGTGGAGATCCTGGCTCCATTCTCTCATAGAGGAGGAAGCTGGGGACAGATGCAATCCTCTCCTCTGCCCTAAACCTCACCTCCAGCACTCGAAGGCAGTGTCTGAACATGGGCTGTGGATTCACTCCACGGTACCCCATACCCACCACCTAACTGCGCCTGTCCTCCAGGCCAGCAGTGTCCAGAGGAACCTGCTGAAAACCATGCAGGTCACAGAGCTGAAAATGGGCTCTTGTGTCTCCCATGAGCCAAAAGGCCCATCAGCCGAGCTAACAAGCTATACAGTGTTTCTCCAGTCTCACATTTTTCCCTCTGCTGCCCCAGGCTCCAACATTTCACCGCAACACAGAATGACGGAGCATGAGGACTTCGCGAGCTTGGCTGGGCACTGGAACTCCTCCAACAGCTACCAGTTCAGCCCTGCCAGTGTCATTGTCCCCGTTGTCTTCTCCCTCATCTTCCTCCTGGGCACAGTGGGCAATAGCTTGGTGCTGGCAGTGCTGCTGCGCAACGGGCAAATGGGCCACAACACTACCAACCTCTTCATCCTGAACCTCAGCCTGGCTGACTTCTTCTTCATTGTCTTCTGCGTGCCTTTCCAGGCCACCATCTACTCCCTTGAGGGCTGGGTCTTCGGCTCCTTCATCTGCAAGGCTGTCCACTTCTTCATCTACCTCACCATGTATGCTAGCAGCTTTACTCTGGCTGCCGTCTCTGTGGACAGGTAACGGTCTAAAGACACCCTTGGGCTGGGGAGGAGGGTGGTCTGAGAAGATGGGCTGAGTGAGGGCATGGGAAGATTGTGGCCCACCACCATGAGGCAGATGGTTCAAACCTCAGTGGTATTGATCCATGCCAAAAGCAGTTTGGGGACCAAAGCTTGCCCCTAACAACCCCCAAGCAGCACTTCCAGATCTCTTGAGGGCATAGCTGGTGCTGCTCCTGTCTGCGCTTTCTGCAGGAAAGACCTGCCTTGTGGTTAGGGCATGGGAGACCAAACTCAGCTCCCCGCTGTGCCAGACTCCCGCTGAGAGTCACCTCACTCTGTATTAGTGATGGCACTCAGAGGGTAATAGCTGTCCCCAAGCCACCACTTCAGAAAAGCAGCATGTGCAGGCAGCAAGGCAGACAGAAAGTACCATAAGAGAAGCCACATAAATTCACAAGAGAGATCCCAGTCCTGCAGCAAACACATCTCTCGTTCCCCAGGGACTGCCAGCCCAGCACAAAACCTGTCATCTAGCAATTCCCGTCCCCCCACCATCCCCAGTCCTCCTGCACCCCGTGCAGAAAGGCACCCGCACTGTGAGCAGAGTTCCTTCTTGGGAGGTCACCCAGGACACTCTGGCCCTGACTGGTGCCACCTACATTATTCCCAAGGGCTCTATAAGGTGACTGTGTCAGCTGCTCCACTTCTGCCTGAGCCCACACTAACGGTCCAGGATGAGGAGAGGTCCCCACTGGGGTGAGCTCCAGCCTTGATTCCCACAGGGAACACGTCCTGGCCCACCTTGCTCCTTGTACTGCTGGAGGGCACAGACAGACTACCGCTGTCTGCTTTGGGCTGGCCTGAAAAGAACAGACAGTACCAAAGGCAAGGGCCCACCTGGTCCCTCTGGTACCAAGGTGGAGGCAGCCACAGCTCCAGTAGGCAAATCTCCCTCCTGCCAGGCTGATTCAAAAGCCTGAGAAGGCTGGAAATATGCCCTCAGTGGGCAGGAGCTTGCATGGTGTCCATCACCCTTTGAAGCTTCCCCAGGTCTTGAATCCTCAGTTCAGACCTCTTTCTGCTGGATAATTCTGCTAAGCAGTGGACATCTGCATGTTCTCCACAGCACCATTGCTCTGGCCCCAGCTCAGGGACATAACCAACCCCACCATGTACGTAGGGGATGAGCCAGCCTAAGCCTCCAGAGGAGAAGCATCCTTGCTAGAAAGAGAAAAGCTGCTTTACTCAAGGCTGTATCTCAAAGAGGATGTGATATAACACATAGGGCCACTGCTCAGGGACTTTTGGGAGAATGATGGAAACTCTCTTGTCCCTAGAGTTTCTGTGGCCAGGCAGAGCTTGGCTGAAATATCGGTGCTGGTTGCTTTGCTCTCCCCTCCAGGTACCTGGCCATCCGCTATCCCCTGCGCTCCCGGGAGCTGCGGACCCCCCACAACGCAGTGGCTGCCATGGCTGTGATCTGGGGCCTCTCCGTGGTCTTTGCTGGGCCCTACCTAAGCTACTATGACCTGATTGAGTGGGAGTCCAGCTACATCTGCATGCCTGGCTGGGAGGAGTGGAGACGCAAGGTCATGGACACCAGTACCTTTGCCTTCGGCTATGTCATCCCCGTGCTGGTCATCAGCCTCTCCTACACCAGGACAATCAAGTACCTGTGGACAGCAGTGGACCCCCTGGAAGACATATCAGAGTCCAAGAAGGCCAAGCGGAAGGTAACCAAGATGATCATCATTGTTACCATCCTTTTCTGCCTCTGCTGGCTGCCCTACCATGTAGTCATCCTCCGATACCTCTACGGAGACTTCCCCTTCAACCAGGCCACCTATGCCTTCCGCCTGCTTTCCCACTGCATGGCCTATGCCAACTCCTGCCTTAACCCCATCGTCTATGCTCTGGTCTCCAAGCATTTCCGCAAGGGCTTCAAAAAAGTTTTCAGCTGTCTCTTGAGGAAAAAGCACCGCAACAAGGTGCATGTAGTGCACGCTGCCCACACAGTGCCGGGATTTGAGCCAGGCTCCACTGAAGTGTCCCAGATGCATGAGGAGAACAACAGGCATGAGCTGATCCCAGCCTCCGCGGCAGTCCCCTCCAGTTCCTCCAAGCCCCTTCATATTTCTTAGTGGCCAAGTTCTACACCATCTGCCAGCTCAGCTGTGTCACCAGCTTTGGACCACCCTTCTCCCTGGGTGAGAGGGGATGCTGGAAGGGCAAGCCAGAAACTGCTACACATGACTTCTGGCCTTGTCGTTCCTTCCCATTCCGTTCACCAGCTGTTCTCCTGAGCAACAACATGATCTCCCCACAATGTGCTGCATGCATGGGAAAGGAATGAACCCAGACTTGCTCCTGATCCTCAGACCACCTGGACTCCAAGGACTAGAGCTCCAGCTCCTCTGTTGGCTCTCATCCTTCCAGCTCCTCTGCTCCATGCCCCCACTGCTCTGGACACATTGGTTAGCTGTCAACAAGTCTCTTCTGCCTCCCAATGCCCCATCTGGCCAGACTGGCTCCCACCAGCAGGAATGGCAAGGGAGATGGGCAGTGCCCGCAGGGACAGACAAGCAAAGGTGGTGTGGAAAGTGGCTGGAACAGCCTGTGGATGGTTGCAGTGATGGCGTTGCTGTTGGCTGCACTGCTCTCCCAGTGACTGGGCCCTCCCTCGGGCTGGGGGGTGGGCTGTTCACTCTCTGCATGTGTGGGATGTTGCTGCTGTATATATCAGAGAAATGTCTTTCTAACACAGAGCAAATAAATGCACTTTCCTCATCCAGGCAATAGTGGGGCCTGTGGTGGTCATCTGGGGTGGGGATGGTACCCTGTACCTGGCTGGACTTGCACAACAACATCCACTTTATTTGCTTTCCCCTTCATCCTTGCCCAGAGGCTCTCAACCAAAAGCCACGCCAGCTGACTGAGAAGCCAAGGAACGCTTGATCTAATAAACATATTTCTCATTTTGACTGATGGTAACTCACAACAGCCAAGCTTTATCAGGCCAAAATCTGCAAGCGCAAGACATTTCCATGCCAGAGGCTAGCACCTAGGCAGTCAAAACTGGGAATAACTTACCACTCCTTCCTTGCTGTGCTCAATATAGTCCAACCAGCTCTCCTCACTAACTCAGGGACTACTCTACTTTTCCAACAGATGATCCCAATCTCGTAGAGCTGGGCAAACAGTGGGATAATGCATACCCTCCTTCCGGCTCTAGGACTGGGACCTGTATGGAACAAAACAAGTCCAGACCTTAAAACCAGCCGGCTACATTCTCTGCACACCTTCCCAGTCCCACTGGTAAAGCCCTGGCACTTGCCCAGCGTTGCCACCAGCTCCATTACAGGACAGCTTGGAAACCCCAGCTATGGGCCCTCATTGCACATGCACAATGCTGTAGGAACCCAGAGCAGAGCGGGTGCCTGTCCCAAAGACCCTGCATTCCAAATAGAGCCAGGTAACAAGAGTCTTACAGTTGTAAATAACTCGACAGATCTAATTTCTTCCTGACATGCAGGAGAGTGAGCAATTTCCTTAAGCTTCTTTGTCATCTGGATCTATTTTGCTGTATGGGATGAATTAATAATCATCCAACGTTAACAGTAATGCCTCAGGATTTGCCCAGGCACCCAGACAGACAACCACAGCACCCATTTCAACCCCAGTAATGAGCCACAGCAGAGCCAGGATTCACCCTGCTCTGAGGGGAGCGCTGGGAGCTCAGCTGATACATGGGGGTCAAGTTTTGGTTGTCCTGGGGACAGCACAGTTGCCAGGGGTTTCTCCTTGGGCTGGCTGGAGATCTCTGGGTTTGCTCTGTGTTCTGATGGTTTGGGAAGACTAACACACCATGTTTTTCTCATGTGAAAGACAGTTTGCTGTTCCTGACTGATACCGAATGGCTTGTAATTACCTTAATTATGCTCCTCTCTCCTAATGTCAGACAGAGACCGGTACTAATTCAAGTACATTGGCACAGACACGCGCCATCATTTAGCTGGGTGGCTCATGCAGGATCCCAGCAGCACCCTTAATAAGTGCAATGGTAACACAGTCAAGGAGGAGATGTGAGTCCTGGAGATTTGAGCTGGGGTCAGTAAAGACAGGAGCAGGCAGACATCTCCCTTGGGCACGGAGCCTGTCTTCCACATGGGCTTGATTGCATTCCTGAGGGCCCTCCTCCCATGACTGCTTCTCCATCCTCTCAATATATCACTTATATAAATGCTGTGATTAGGGAGCCTGTAGGGAACCTGACATCAAAATAACACAGTCTGTGCTTCAGGACAGGAGTCACAACACTTCCAGATCCCTTCAGAGTTATGAGTATCAACCCAGGCAGAAACAAATGACTCCATCTGCTCTTACAGCAAGTCCATCCTTCCCCGCTAACCAGGAACATTCAACTGTCAGAGAGCAATAATTTCATTTGGATGAATAATGCTCCAGTCAATGGAAAAAGAAGCTGTGCTGGGGATACCAGGGTTGTTATTCTGCTTGATGTTTCTGGGTGAACACGTTTTCTTTCCAAAACTGCATTCAGTGGATCAGTTAGGTTTAGCTTCAAGGCCCACACGGCTGTCATCTACACAGTCCTCTGCTAAAGTCACTTTTTTTTTTCCCATGCAGCCAGAAAGCATCAGTGGAAATAGTTTAACCATTCCCAGATTGCCAAGTCTTGAACCCAGACCAGGTAATACAACATCAGGCTTGGAGGGGACCTGTGGGCAGACATAATCCACTCAACACATAGCATGCTACCAGCTTTCCTCTGGGATGGGTGGATGGAGGGGCTGCAGTGGGTGTAAAGGTGGAATTACTGTCCCACAGGTATAGCAAGAGAGCATCAGAGTCTAAGTAGTCTAGAGGACAGCACAAAATAGGCAGCAAAGGCTGGGGGAAAGAAGAATAGAGCTGATTTTCTCCTCTCGGTAGAGAAGATATTTCATCAAGTCACAAACAAAGAGCAAGGCTTTAGGAAGAGCCAGGATTCACTAGGTAAATTTGCTGGGCTGGATTCTGGATCAGGTCCTCCCAGAAAAAGACAAGTATTTCAAGAGACATTTAAACACAAATTGATTAGTGCCATCTAATAAATTAATGCATTGTAATCAATTCATGCCAACAGCTTTGACACACGAGAAATATTTTCCATTAGGGACTATTTTCCATTAACAGAATTACTACATCCTGTGCTCAAGCAATCTCATCAACTGCTCTTGCCCAAAAAACAGAAGACACTTGACAACAACAGAGAGACCTCACAAAGCAGAGCAGCAGAACCTGGGGGGAACGCTCAGCGCAGGAATGTGTGAACACAACCCCCTGCACAAGGCCCATGAGGAGCAGGCTGAAGGCTCTCACACATCGCATCTCCACAGCACCTGTCAGTGCCGCTGCCTCTGAAAACCAGCTGCTGATGTCTGAGCAAAGGGATTGCACCCCCTAGCCTGGCCCCACGCCACAGGGAGCTCTGACAGCAGCAACACAGACCCCCGAGCCCCAGCCCAGCCCCAGCCTGCACCCCCAGCACCGTCAGACCCACGGATGCCGTGCCGGAGCACAGCCTGCGGAAAGGCTGCGGACAGAGCAAGCGGTTTGCAGATTTGCTAATATTAGAACATTACACAGCTTGCTTCTAATGAAGTGTTCATCCTGACTTTGGCTAGACAGCAAAATCCCGGCACTGTGTCCTGTACGGCTTCCTGCCCACAACACCTACCCATGTTCTTCCTGCTCACACTAATGACTCCCAGCTGGCTGTCGCCCCAGCCAATAGCTAAATCTAGAATAAGTCGATCTTAGTCTAAATTTTTCTCAAATGTTTGGTGGTGTTTTAAATTAAGCCACTTGCGTCTTTCCCTTGATGATTTTAATGAAAAAGCTTTCCTGAAGAGAGATGATTTTAAAGCAGGGGAAGAGCAAAACGCATACAGCGAAAACAACGTTCCTCTCTTGAGTTTGACTCCACCAAGAGCTGCTGCCATTGAACACAGGGCCTGGAGCAGAGGAGAAATCCCAATTGAACACCACAGCTTGGGGATGCTCAGACTACCTGACAGCAGGTTAGAAGAGAAAAAGAAGATAGGTAAGAATGAACTGCTCCCTGACCAACGTATAACAAATAACCAAAGCTAGAAGACTGATAAGGGAAGGAAAGAGATTGCTATAACCAACAGAAGTACCTTGAGGAGCTGCAATACTAGCACAGATAGGACAGAAGAGTTAATTAACATTTCTGTTCCCTTTTGGCAAGCGGTCATAATACGTTCCTATCACAGGAAGCAGAAATACTCTACAGCAGTAATAAAACCTGGCAATCAACAGAAAGCCCAGAAGCAGGATTTAATCAGCAGAACCACAAAACCTGCACCTAAATTTTCTAGGAACTCTCAGGCCAGCCAACACTGGCTTTCAGTAAATCTTAGACTCTTTGGAAGGTCTCAGGGCTGGCACAGAAATTTGCAAAAGAAACCAAGAGGATGCAGGTAACTATACACCCATCAGCCTGATGCCAACTGAGGAAAGTAATGGAAAAGCTGAAATGGGATTCATTAATTAATATGTCACGTGCTGGTAGTTCAGAGCTTTTACAGATATCTTCTTACATAAAATATCCACTTGCATTGAAAAGTATCAAGTGACTTTGATGAGAGCTATTTTCTGTAACCCCACTTTGATTGGCACTGTCTACCAGACCATCCCTGAACGCTTGATTAACACACCAGAACAATACAGAATCAGAATAATGCACACTAAGTGGGTTAAAACTCCTTTAAAATGTCTTGTGCCACAAACCACAGCTAGAAAGGGAGAATCACTGCTAAGTATCACTAGTGATGTGTGATCCTTCATCACCCATCTTGTTTGGCAGGCTGTGGAAAGCAAGCACTTGGCATTTCAGTCTGGCTGAATATTGCATTGTTGTACTAAGAAAGAAAGAAAAAAAAAGAGAAGCCTCATTTGCAGGCTGGGATCTCAGATCTAGCTGGAAATGGAAGGTTCACTCACTCAGGCTGGAATCAAAGCACACGTTTCTTTTACTGGGCAAGATGACAGTTGTTAGAATTGGCAGCAAATCCTCCACCCGACAGTGGAAATGTTCGATCTCAGGTCAAAGGCTTTCTCAAAGAAAAGCTAAAGGTCAGCCCCAGTGACAGGGCTTGCAGGAGCTTGTGCAGTCTGAGGTTTGCAGGGGAGCAGGGCTGCTGTCTGACCACTCAGGCTCTCTGGGTGAGCTTAGGGCTAGAAACACCTCACCTGAGCAGGGAGTCACCGAGTGGCTCCCTTGGCCCCTCTCATGCACTGGTTTGAGCGTTTGTATTCCCTCTCTGTCTTCTTCACCCGTGACCTGACTCCCTGCATGGGATTTGACCCCCAAATCTGTGTTGCTGGCGTGGCCTGATCCTGCTGATCACCTGAGCGGCACCGCCCACACCACTACCAAGTACAGAGAACCTGGCGATCTGCTTAAAGAAGGAGGAATTGCTCTCACATCTATCTTGCACTGCCCCACAGCCAGCAGCCAGAGCGGCTGCAAGCTCACCATGCTGTCCTGGGGGTGCCCAGCAAGAGGGTGTCCCAGTCCCAGTGTTTAGTGGTGAAGAAGACAACGCAGGGACAGTGAGAGCAGCTGGACCAGCAGCGGGAATGCGGCAAAGGGGGGAGCAGAATGAGCATAATGGGGAGATACAGGAAAATGCTGAGTGATTTTGGTGCTCAAGAGTCAAGGACCACCTCCCACACCGGCTCCATATTTTGGAGACTCTATTTTCTCTGGGAGCACAAATTACTTTTGCACCCAGAGGCATGTGAGCCACAGTCTCTCCATTGTCACCAGCTGCTTAATCTAGTTCTTCCTCCTGTCTATTTGCACTTATCTAGCCATTCAGCAAATAAATGCAGCATTCTGCCTCTCAGCTATTCAAGTTTCAACTTCCCCAGCTAACTTTCCATCTGTCTGCAAACCCACTCAGCCATCTAGTTGGCCACATGGGCAAATTTATCCAGCCACTGTCTCTGATGTCAGTGCCCCTAGCCCAGCTCTCACAAACAGAAGCCCAACGAGGAGACTTGAACGTCACTCCCGTCTCTGGGCAATGAATCAGTGCACATTAATATCTTTCAGGTGAATTACGGACCCTGCTGATAAGAAGCCAAGAGGTAAAATATTCATTTGCCTGAGTTGACTGAAAATGCTTCTATACTGACACCACAATTCGAGTGGTGGTGGAATTTGGCTCTAATTATTAGATTGCAGGAGAGAGAAGCAGGGACACGTATGGCCCGCTGCTCACAGCAATCAGGACAAGCAATTACACCTTCTGCAAAGATGACCAGCAAACAGAACCCGTTCTGTCTCCCACATCAAATACGCCACAAGGGTGCCTGTGTTCCCCAGCACACCTTGGTGCCTCCTGCTCCTGCACACATCCTGGGCAGAGACAGCAAGCTCTTACATCTGTACAATGCATTCTTATCTGTGATAGACCATGAGTTCTGCATAGAACTCCTGCCCTGTGTACCAGGAGTTGTATCGATTTCGTGGAAGTTCTCCTCATCCCAGACAGGACAAAATTTTGCCCTAGATCTTACCCCAGGTAGACACAAAGCACCACATTTCAGCTGGAGCCCCCATGCTCCCTCCTTCGGGGTGAAACTGCCCCATGAGGAATACAGCGAAGTTCCCTGCAGCAAGTTTAGCACAGGCCAAACTGATCTTGCTTCTGCCAGTGATTTCTCCATAGGGAAAGATGTCACCAGAGCAGCCAGGAGGAGGTGGAGGCAATTCACCCTGTGCAGCCAAGGCCAACCAACGAGATCTTCCCTCCCATTGCCCAAACGAGGGGAGGGAATGGATGTCTCCAGGAGATTACAGCCCACCACATTCTTGGAATGGAGTCACTGAGGGACCTGCAGTGGAGAGCAGGTGGTTAGGAGACCACGGCTGCCACAGGGAGCAGCCATCTGGGTATCAACTGCAAGGACCAACAAATGAGACATGTTCAGCGAGTTTCTATGAAAAGTGCAGGGTACCTGATTTTGAAGCGTTCCTGTTGTTGCAGTTTAACCTGAGCTAGCAATTCAAAACCATGATAGCTGCTTGCTCACCCCCACCCCCAAATAGGGGAGAGAATTGAAAGAGAAGGGAAAAACTTGTGGACTGAGACAAACACAGTTTAATAAAATATTAATAACAAAATAACTCACTTTCAGTCAAACCAGCACACCTCTCCCCTGTGGCTTCACCACAGCCCCTGGCTCAAGGAAAGGAACATTAGTCTGTGGGTCCTTGTGGAATGGTGCATCTCTCTCTTTTTCAGACCCCCCCAGACACAGGCAAGGACCTAGAAGACTGCCCAAGCTTTTGAGGAGCCAGCACCACATCTACGCACAGCCTCACCCACTGCACATCACCCCCTGCCTATTGATGTGAGGACAGCAGCAGGACCTGCCAGCAATCCTTCCAGATCACTTGGCAGCAAAGAAATCTTAGCACGGTGAAGTCTGAGCCTCTCCCAGCCCAAGCATGCACCAAGAATCTTCATTGTTCATCAGCTTCTCTTAATGAAAAGATAGCAGCAATAATAACACCAAAATAGCATCCGTAACAGTTCCCTACCCTGTTTGCAGGGGGGGCTTGTAAGGCCTTGTTAACATTCCCTAGTCCTTTTGAATACTAGTAATTTTCTAGTCGGAGCTTAGTCTGGAAACAGGTGTGCTTTATTACAAATAGAAGGCAGTTGGGGATTTTCAAATGACAGAAGCAAGAAATCAATGCCTAATACTTTCCCTAGTAAATGCTCTGTTAAAGCATCCCACACGCAGACACTGCCTCTCACCAGCCGCCCCAAAAAGCTCCAGACACCCAAGCACTCCTGGCAGGCTTTGCAGTGGCCTTCCCTCTTGATCCAGCTCTCCTGCTACTTTAACACTTGGCTTGCTGAAACTCCAGTGGCTCCCTCCTGTCTAAGCCGCAGATCGAGCGTGTGGCCCAGCATGGTCACATGCAGGCTGAGCACTGGTGGATTCCTGTATTCTGCCAGTGTTTAGAGGAACAAAGCCAATGCACATCTCAGCCCTGCACCTCTCTCCTTCTGATATCAGCTGATGGGTGTCCCTGGGAGCAGGGTATACAGGGCTCTTCCCAGCTCCAGATCCCAGGGACCCACATGGGCCCCCCCTGCATCCCGAGACTGATCACAGAGCCCTGTCATGATGCCTCCATCCACTGGACTGCTCTACAAGAAGCAAGCAGGCACAGTCTCCTGGAAATCAGCAACAAACCGAGGGTTCCCTCCCCGCTGCCCCACCCCAGGAATGAGAGCCAGGTCCTGATCATAAGGGAGACCAGAAGGAACAGCAGTTCTGCTGGAGCAAACAGCTTGAGAGCTGGACATCAGCTCTCCCAAGCAAGTCACCTTCAGAAGCAGGAGGCCATGCATCAACCTCTGCAGCACCTCCTCCCTCCTGCTGAGGATCTGGGAGATGGGACCAGACAGGCGTGAAACTACACTTCCCTGTGACTCCACAGAGCAGAAACCTGACTACCTGACTGTCAAATCAGCTTGTCTGCTGCCATTTCAGATAACACAAGCACTGTCAAGCCTGGGGTGTGTGCAAGCAAAATCCCTGTCTCAACCCCAGGTTTTTGACAAGGAGGCACAGACCCACCCCAGGCGTCAGGGACGACGGTGCTCAGGCGCTCGGCTCTGCAGGAGGCAGAGCCCCCGGGCTTCTCCTCATCGGTGCCAGACCAGTATCACCCTGCTCGTGCTTCCACAGCACCAGAGCCATTCTGACCCCACGCTGCCTTCCCGAGGACTGTGCCATCCGTCTCCAGCTGCCTGGGATGCACATACAGAAAAATCACACCAAAAAACCATTTTCAACACTGTTAACTACAGCTATGACAGTTAGCACCAGCTAAATATCTGGCCCTTGTCAACTGAAATCAAAGCTTCAGCTAAACTTGCAAGATCTGAGGGCTGCTCAACTTGGCTCTAAACCCACATCTTCACCTCACACAACTCATCCAGCTCTATCCTCGCTCCACTGGGATGTCTCATTCTAGCAAACTACTTTTGCTATGTGATTTTTTGTTGTTATTGTGCAAAAATGAAAAGCAGCTCTTGGTATTAGACGTTCCTGTCTGTAAGCAGCATTCCCTCAGGACTACTGTACTGCTCAGTAATATGCACAAGGTTCTTACAAGGAATAGATTTTTATTCTGAATGTGGTCTGAATTTCAAAATTAGTTTTGCACCTTTTAATGCAAAACAGTACAGAACAGCAGTAAAGGCAGAAAACACTGTCAAGAGAGAGGAAAATAAACTGCAGCAGGTCCTGTAGCTGCTGCTCTCTGACCCTGCAAGAGAAGAGACATGGAGGAACAGGGGCTGACCACCTGGAGCAGGACCCCCAGCCTGGTCCCTCCAGCCTGGCCAACCATCTTACTCTGCTGATAATCTAGAATAAGCCCCTCTTTGGGACCTGCCTTAGGACAGCTTCAAAACCAGAGAGCCAGGGCCTGAAGAAGATCTCTGCCCGGGTTCCTCACCACCAGTACAGTGGGGACCACACACGTGGAAACAGTGTTGGCAGCAGGGTGGGAAGAAAAAATGACAGCATGTGGTGGTGGCAGACAGGGAACACTGCAGAGAGGTGCCCCTGGCCTCTGCACACCTTTGGGGCAGCTGGGCTGTCCCCATGGATGGCTGTGCCTCCAGCCAGGCCCAATAACACCAGCCCAGGGGGAAAAGAGCAGCTTCCCCAGCCTCTTGCCACGGTGGGTGCACAGCTCAGCACATGTGCCAAACAGCTTCCGCGTGCTGGGCTTGACAGGCAGCTGCCATCATCCCAGCAACTCTTACAGCCCTGCAGGAATGGCAGAACGTGGCCACTCCGTGGACGTTCAGCAGGCGAGGGCTGCAACAACAGCAAAGATACAGGGGCCTGGAGAAACACTCCCTGTGTGACCACCCCAGGGTGCAAGGCCACTGTCATAACCGTGCCATCACCTTGCCTAATGCCAGCACAGTGCCGACCAGCCTGGGCTCAGACGGTGTTTGCGGGGTAGCCATGCCCGGTGTGATGTACAGCACTTCAGGCAAAGTGCTGCGATGCCAATGGGGAACAGAGAGCCAAGAGAGTCTTCTCCATCTTAGTTCAGGCAACTAATTCTTTTTCAAAGGGCATGCAGAAGCTCAGCAGCAGAGGCCCATGGATCAGTGACTTCTGTGGTTCCAGAACTAGCAGCATCCAGGCGGCAGCAACACAACTGCTAGACCCACCAAAAGCAGGCAGCTGGTGCATCTAAGCAGCAGACCTCTATCCCCAAAGACTTAAGTAGAAATTCCCTGGGCAAAAGGGAAAAGGGCCAACAGGAAAGGTTTTGCTCAGGTGAACTACAGCTTCTCCAAATGAAGCAAAAAAGGAGAGAATAACAACCCAGCCCAGGAAAAGGCAGACAGTCTGATTATTTTATTCTGCTCCGGTCTCACCGCAGCCCTCATCGGTGCACATACCAATCAGAAGTCCTGGCAGTATTGCAGAGGGTCCAAAAATCACACGCACCAGCCTCACTGGGCTGCAAAAGCAAAGCCCTTGAGGCCTTGTTACTTTTCTTCTGCACTCAGAGGTTTAGTAGGGAAAAGAGATGACTGTTAAGTCTTTTCATTGGCGGACCCTTGTTTTACCTTTCAAAGCATGGGGTACCAGTCCAGGGTTCTGGGCCAGCCTCTCCCGTTCAATCCCGCCTACCTTGCTGTTACACTGTTCTGTTCCAGTGACCTCAGCAGCGTCCTGCAGCAGCTACTGCTGCCACCCAGCAGTCCTCACAACACAGCCACTGCGCACCAGACCTGGCATCAGGACAGGTGTTCCATTTTGCATTCTCCTTGCCCTCCAGAACTGAAGATTATTTTCATCAGAAAACAACACACACTGGGTTGCATGTTATATACCTTTCAGCAGGAAGCTGAGTTGGAGAGGATGCGGCAACATTGATTGGACTGAATGCACTAGTGTGAATTAAAAAAGGAGCCTCGTCCACACACAGGAAGGGTTAAAGAAGAGCACAGACAGCTCCAGGGAGGTTATTAACTGTAAAAATACTCTAATCTGAGAAGTTGTTAATAGCGAGCGGTCCCGCAGATGCGCAATCACTTTCTAAGCGGAGAATGGTCTGGAACAGAGCAAGGGTTGGCAAATACATACCCAGGGTCATGACCGCAGCCAGTCACAGGGCTAATTGACTGGAATCAGTAATGAGTCTGCTGTTGCATCAGCCCATCCAGGGCTCTCTACCTGCCACCTTTCATTACTAACAAACACATTCATTGGTCACAGCCTGATACTCATTTGTAGGCTCTGCTAGTGCCTCCAACCTGTAACATTAGCATGCGTTAGACCAAGCACAGCACTGAGTGTCAGGTCCTCAGAGAAGGAGGCTGCAGCAGTAACAGGGCTGGCACTAACCCACTCCAGATCCCAGGGACCTCACAAAGAGACAGAGAGGTCACAGACAAGGTAGGCCACACATGCCCAAAGCAGAGGTCTATACAGGAAAAAAAAAAAAAAATCAAAGCAACACACCTATCTCCAGTCTCCATCCTTGGAGCTATTCAAAAGCCATCTGGACACGGTCTTGGGAGACTAGCTTTGGGTGGCCCTGCTTGAGCAGGGGAATTGGATGAGATGGACCACAAAAGTCCCCAACTGTTCTGTGATCTCTTATTTTTGAGCACAGTGCTCTGGATAGCACGAGAAAAACACCAGGATCCTCGTGTTTTCCAACCATGCTCTGAAGATAGGTTCCAATGACCCTGATGTTTTGTAGGGACCTCAGTGGGGCTGCAGCCTTCACCCAGCACACGTGCAGGCTCCTGAGTAAGGCACTCCCATGAGGAAAGGCACCAGAAACACAGGCTGGATGGGGCAAGCTGGAGCTGATCAGGAGACAAGTGATGCTTCCTCATCCCTTGACAGCCAGCAACAGGAGCCAACTCAACCCAGCTTCTTCCAAACATGACCATCAAGGGAAGCTTGAAGAGCTACTTCAGGTAGTACTCAGGTGTCAGACAGCACTAGGCTGAGGCTACACAAACCAGGCCCAGCCTTGGAAGTGCTGCCCAGCTCAGCCGTCAGAGACCACTGCTGTCCTCCCAGTAAGGCAAACAGTAATCCAGCACGAAAGACTAAGAACAGCCACTCACTTGTAAGAGAGCACATAATCCTTGATACTCTTTCATTCTCAGCACTGACAGCCCGCAGGAGCACGGCAGGTCTGAGGATCTTTATTTCAGTTATCAATGGCTAGAGGGATGAGTTACATACTGCAGCATCCATAGGTAGGCAGCAAATTGTAGTAACAACGTGATACTCACTTTGGGTTTACTGACAGGATGTGAGACTGCACAGCTGTGCTCAAGGTACCGAGTCAGCTCCAAAAGCTCGCAGTGAAAACAAGATACTAAACCTGGAAAAAACCAATCGGCCCAACTAGGACTTAGGAAAAATATATATAATCACATTGATGCCAGGGGAAAAAAAAAAAAAGTTCAAACAGCAGCAAGTAAGAATATCCCCAAAGGGGAATCAATACCATGGGCATAGACAGAACAGATAGGAGCTGGAGAAGCTTAGGGCCAGTCATAACCACAGCTGGACCAGATCACAACAACATATTTCACCACATGGAGCAACATGCCCTACACTTTTTGTGCTGTGTTAAATTAGTCTGTCTTCATCCCTCCCCAGCCGTAGCCCAGCAGTTAGTTGCAGCACTGTGTTCAAATACAGTTAATGAGAGTTAAGTCCATTGCTCCCATCCCTTGGAATGCACTAGTGTAATTCATCAGAGGCTTGGAAAGCGTCAGCCACACGACACACGTGAGAACAAAGCGAGATGGAAGCTCTTGCCAACCACACAGCGTTGCTTGGTGCCCTGCTCATGCGGGAGTCCCAGACATGGCTGCTAAAGTTGTGTCTCTGGAGAGACTGACCCTACCCTACGGAGGCCCACTTGGTAGTGAATCACAGCACTCCCCAGGCTGACCTGGACTCAGCTGGCATGTTGAAAACAAACAGGGAGACACTGGAAGTACTGTAAGAACTTGGAGACTCCACAGAGAACTAATATGGCCTGTAGTTCCAGTAACTGGAGAAAACAGAGATCTGGAAAGCAAGAAGAAAAGCATGTAAGTTCCTGTATCCCTTGGGCCATAGAAGAAAAAGCATACAATGTGTGTGTGAAGATTGAGCTTTACAGTGTTACACACTCCAGCACTGTACTGCAGAAGGACAGATTTGCTGCTGTTGTCACTGAAGAGGCAGCCAGGTCTACTGGAATCTAGTTTGCCGAGATCTCCACACCTCTTCTCCAGCACCCTGGCATTTCCTCACATCCAGCTCGTGACTGAGAACACAGAAGTGTCTACCCGCTCCTTTCCATCTAGTCACACATGCCACACTGCTACACTTATCCCAGATGGCTGTCTCTTAGGCAGTGCCAGCCAGCTCCCTGGCTCCAGAGCATCAACTCATGGCTTGTTTTCAGTTTATATGTAAGTTGTACAGAAGAACATCACATCAGATTTTTAGGAGACCTGAGGTCCTCTCAAACTCCAACATGAAAAACAAAGCCCCTTCTCTACGGCCATTACCTTGTCCTTCAGCTGCTGGCAAAGCTGCAGTGAAACTGTGAAGAAGACAAGGGCATCGTTTAACCATGGGACAACACATTCCACTTTATGGACATGGCTGACTTCATATCGCTGGTTGCCAAACTCACTGGAGTGGGGGAAAAAAAAAGAACACAGCTTCACACACAACAGCACAGAACACAACACTCAACTGTCCTCCCTTCTCACACAACAGATCATTATGATTTCTACTACACTTAAACCAGCACCTGGCAAAGTTACAGGGTGTAAAGTCTCAGTCTACCTCTGACCAGATTTAGAGTTAAGCTAAAATCTGGAAGGGTTAAGGTAGAAACTTTACCACTTTCCAGAGAGGCACAAAGGCAGGAAATGCAGGTGACAATGCTGTCACCTGATGTTCATTTTGGTTGACAGCTCTCATCTCTACACAAACTCATGGCACTGTTTGTGTGGGCCATATCCTGAAAAGCCGCATCTTTGGGCCTTTATGACCAAGTCATTAAGGAAACACTATTATGGGCACCTGTGCATACACAGGCACAGCCACAGCAAGTGACTCGGTCCAGCTCCTCTACTTAAGAGATGTTATAATCAAAACTGCGTAGTCATTTGAGATCTCATCCTCAGCATGCTCCTACACCTGTCACACAGCCCTTGTAGTGACTGTACTCACAACATGGCTCCAGGGTTGTGTAGAATGGACCCTCCAGCAGGCTTGAAGTTCTAAAGGAGAAGAAAAAGGTTATTAGGATTTTGATGCAGTAAACAAACTACTTAGAAGGACGACATTTCAGGTTTGCACTTTCAGTAGCCTGACATCCAGAAATGCCTATACAGTATCTGCCTGAATACTCCCTTCATATAGAAACTATGTAATTTAATCTCTTCCTGCTCCTTCATGAAAAAAATCCCACAGTGTCCCAGTCCAACTTAGCTCTGAATTTTAGCACCACAAAAATGAGAAAAAGCAGAAGAAAAATAAAAGACAGATTATAGGGAAAATATCGTTATGGTAGGACCACATTTCATAAAGCGTAAGAGCTTAATTCTGTTTTTACGGGACATTCAGATGACCCAAATGAAACAGGTGAAGCAGAAAAGTATCCATCAAAACTCCACTCAGAAACCCCAAGATGATACTTGGATGTAAACTGGATTGAAACAATTATACCCTTCCAAAATCGTCCAACTATATTGTAAGATAAAGCATTACTTGGGCAAAAAGGGTTACTGACTTTCTCCAGAGCACTGGTATTTTCTTCTGAGCTAAGTGGGCATGACCCAAACTAGATTTAGAGCCAGTGTTCTGTCTGCAGCAGGTCTAAACACAGACACTTAACACCAGTTACAGTCATTTCTGCATTATCTTATTTATGTAACATTGCACCATGTAGCAGTGTGATCTCCTCTTCACAGTGGGATGTAGGAAGAGGTAAGTAAACAAGGCTCAAGAAATAGTAGGCATCACCTTGGTTGTGCTGGGCTGCAGCACATGGAGTTGATAGACAGTCAGGCACAGCTTATTGAGGTTAATATAGAAATTCACGAGGACGTCTGGAGGCAGAGTGGGGGTGAACATTTTCTGTTGAGAAAATAAGTAGTTTCTTTGTCAGTGAAAGGAACATTATTTCTTAAAGTTGGGAAATCACTACGTTTTTCTAAGCCATACTCCTGTTACCCCATAGTGAGAGGGACATTAGGAAAGAAAAAAAGACTGAGCAGCTTGCAGGCAATGGTTCTTCCTCTTGCTGCACTTGATCAAATGGTGTTGACAGGATGGTGACAAAAGAGGATGGAGCAGCGTTCACAAGTACAAATCATCCCTGGTCAAGATTCCTGGGCAGAGAGCAGAACTCACTCTATGAGATCCCCAGTCATCTGCTTTCCCATAGGAAAATACAGAACAGCCAAAAATGCTCCAGGTTTGCACCTACTTCAGCTCTATTTCTGCCATAGGGGACACTTCAGAAATTCACTTCCACCAGGATGCCACACAACAGCCTAAATGCTGCAACCTGCCAGACCGTGCGGGGATCGAGACCACCACATACTTACTGTGAGGCCACTGGAGGCAATCTCTGGTAGAGTCAGAGTGGCTGGAGTGGTAAGCCGATTTCGAGCTCTTGAGAGCTGTAACATCACAGCATCCATAAGCTACAAGATAATGTACAGTAGACTGCTGAGTGGAGATCCCTGGACAGCTCTGGATAGCATGCTGCAGAATCCTACAGCCTTTTGCAAGTGTTAAAACAACAACCAGCACCATCAACACACCCCACCCTTCCAGGAATTCAGGGACTTATTGGGAAGGGGTGGCTCCCACATAAATGCAGTTTAACTATTACCACCGTCATAGAAACTTGTGAGACAGACCAGGAGTGTTTAATACCAGGGACTGAAGAGAGAGCTGCTATTCATTAGAAGAATAAGAGGAGAACATAAGATTAATTACTGATGCCACAGAAGCATTGACAAACTCATCATCAGATCTTCTGAAGAGCTGGAACTAAGGAAAAACAACCAGCTGTGTTCTAGTTCTCCCCATTCCCACATCAAGGGTGCAACAACTGCTGAATGGGCTCCCCTGTTCATAACCATCTATGAGTTAGGGCACTAGAGAAAAGAACCAGCACGTTGCGAATCCAATCCTGCCAGAAACTACAGTTCAAAGGCTCTATTCAGGCAGACTTCCTTTTCCAGAAAAAAATGTGGGAAGCAACACATCTGTTATAGAGATCATGACTGCAAAGATTAAGGCGTTTTATATTATGACTAATTTCTCCCCCTTACTTCCACTCAAAAATAAAAGAAAATAGTTTTATTACTTAGCTTCTTCCTAATAGCAGCCCTTGCCCACGTGGAGACTAAAAGGGTTTAGCTTTCTCACGTTTGATATTGTGATGGATTCTAATGAGCAAGTTGAAATTCTGGTAGCTTCAGAGAGCATTTCCAAGCAGAGGGCTGGGCTTTACTGCCATGCAGCAGCTGCTCTGTATCAGTCTGCATCAACTACTACCAGCAAGCGAAAAGTCACTTCAAAATTGTCAGTAAATAACAAGTTCTAACTGTAATCTCTTGTTTGCTGATGACTGCCTCATTTCTTCTCACCCCAAAAGCACTGACTGACCAGGAAGAGAATGAGCTGTGTAACCACATCATCCAAATGAGATCAAGGGAGATGCTCTCAGAATATCACTGCTGTGTGGCAGGGCACTAACTGCTCAGATTACCGTTCACCAGACTGTACAACCCTGCTACTGATGCAAAACTGGTATAGATTCATATCAAATACAAGGTCACGTGGATACTCTTGACACAGGTACATATGGGTACAGCTGGGTAATCCATTTCCAGTAAGAGTCTCAAACAGTAATGTGCATTAACTGTGTTTAAAACAAGAAATGGAGGGAAGAAAAGTGCACGTTCCTACACAAGCAGAGAGGGCTTTCTCCTCACCTTGAGAACCTCCGAGCCTGTCTTGAACTGGTAGCTTACATCTCTGTTCATAAGCAGGTAAATAGCTTGGTTAACATGGTTTCTAGCATCCTGGATCTGTAAAGGTACAAATGCAGCCCTATTAAAGAAACACTCTCTATAATACACACGAGAAAGTAGAGGTTTCCCTGACTATTTTGTTGGCCCTAAGAAAATGGCAACTTCTCAAATGTTAAGGCCATTTCTCTCTGAGTACCAGACACTCACTAACACAAATCTACCATTGCTGCCCAGATGCACAATTAAGTTCTTCACTCGAGGACTGGAGATGCAGAACAGCCTGATAGCTACATCCTGGATTGTCAATAAAAATATTGCTGCTGCTGTGAAGAAACCGTGACATCAGGCACTCTCATCCCAGGAGGACTCTGACTGTGACTGTTCAGGTAGGAATCCTCACTGTTGATGGGATACAGCAATTATGCCCAGCAAGAATGATTTATTTCTTAGGAACTATCAGAGCTAAAACTAATGACGTAAACTACATCAATAGCAGCAAACATTGATTTCCAATAGAGCATCTCTGGCAGTATTCCAGAGTCCTTCTGAACTATAATTGTTGGGGTTGAAAGTTACCTCCAGCAACAAGAAGCTGCAATTGTGCTGCTTGTGTGAAACTTGACCAGACCAGTTAGCTCAAGTCCCTCTCGAGCAAGACTGTTTGCAGCAGGGAGAAAAGTATCAAATTATCTCAATCTGTAACAGAATGAGATGGAGCTGCTCAAAGCCCCTGAAGTTGCTCTTTGCCCTGCTGGCCTGGGTTTTATGAGCAGACACAAGGCCAGTGCTGCACAGGCAGCCTAGGCACTCCTTTTAAAGCATTATGGCTGTTATGCAGACAGCCTTTGGCTTGTGGGTGTTTCAGGAACAAGCAGAACACACCTCTCTCTCCTGCACCATAACTGAATTTAATCACACCTGTTTCCTCCCTTTGCTTTTACTGCTGGACCTAATGTGGCACAGACGTAACCTCCTCTCCTGTAGAGCAAGGGGCTACAGCTACTGCCCGAATGGAGCAGATGCTACAGAGGGGTAAGCATGGAAAGTTAACAGTACCTGCTGCAATTTCCACTGCTTGTCTTCGCGAAATGCAAAGTGCAGAAGCTGATTATTTCTGGGCATTTTCAGATTAACGTCCTGAAGAAAGAAACAAACATGTGAGAACAAGCAACTCCCATGCACAGAGCACAGAGACTGCCAGTCCCACCCCATTCTGCCTCCCAGACCACCTTGGCAAGCCACTTTCAGCAGTCCTGGCATGACCAGAACATCAGTTTCCTATGGGAAGATGTTAATACAAAGGATAAGTTGAAAGGGATTTAGTGAACTGGGATCCAGGCAGGACACAGGACTTCATCTCAGAGGGCCCCCAAGGAAATTTGGTATTACACAGCAAAGGTGGTAAAGGGAAGGAATCTCCTTGAAAATTGACTCCACCACTCACCACAGAGTGTGTGTGTGTAGGGGGTTAGATGCCAGATCCTGACAAATTTCAACAGTTGCTGAAAAGTTAAAGTTTTAAGGCCTATTAGGGAAGACTGGCAAAGAATAATTATTGATCACTGGTAAAGCATAATAAGGTGCAATACAAATACAATACAATTGCAATGTGCAATATAGATTACTCCCACCCCTTGATGGTTGTACAAAGCAGGAAGCACAGCAAGTACTCACAGCTTGACACAGAGCATCTCCCTGCAGCGTCAACACACCCTTCACCTGGTCCATGCTGGAACAAGAAGGAGGATCTGAGTGACACAAGTCACAAAGGCAAGAGACACCTACCGCAACTGCCAGCCTAACGCTGCTCCTCCCCAAACCCCGAAGCTGCCAAGTTCCCGTCCTTGAGGGGTCAGCTGGGGAATGCAGGGGAACCTTACACACACTTTCAAGTCCCCAGCTCTTGGCCTGTGGCAGCTGTTGTCATATTCTTTTTGAACCACCTCCCCCTAACTGCCCTGCCTAAACCAGTTCATTTCTGATCCCATGCTTAGGTCATGTGTTACCTACCAACAATTCGGTTGCTGTCACAAACAGCTCTCTAGCAGGCACAAACACCAGATGTTAGATGAATTACTGACATTGGACTGCTACCTGGTTAATATGGGAGGTGAAAGCTGCAAATCCCACTACCCCCAAGAAAAAAAACAACTAAATAAACAAAAAAAAACCCCACCCTAAACCCTTGAAAAGGTCCTGCAAGATGGCTCACGTCTACCATGAACAGTGAGGGAAGACTGAAGCACACCGGTGCAACACACCAGCCTGTGGTTGGGAATCAGGGACTTTATTATAGTTGTCAGTAGGAAATGGCACAAGTGTTGCTAAGGCAGCCTCTGGAATATGGCTGCAGGCTGTTCTGTTAACCTGCTGTGAGAGTTCGTCCATTTGTTTTCCTTAAAGTGAAATGTCCAATTAAAAAAAACTCATGTGACTCCAGGGGTGCTGTGGAGGCCTTTGCCACAGACACTGAGGGAGCAGAGAGCAGAGAGCAGCCCCTGCCACAGGCACGAGCATCGCCATGAACACTTACCCCGACGTGCCGAGAACAAAGTTCTCCTGCTTGACGGCTCCTCCCGCGCCGCTGGCAGGCAGGGCGAACCGGTGAGCGGCCTCCTGCAAGAGAGGACACAGTGAGCGCTGGAGCGTCCACCAGGGCCCAGCCCACCACAATCTGGGAACAAAGACAAGGCAAGAGCAGGAATGCAGACGCTGCAGCCGTCGCCTTCATGCAAGCCTCCCAAAACCCACCTAGCAGAGCACACAGATTTTCCCTCATCCTCCTGCAGGATGCACAGCCCAGGGGGAGGCTCAGTGCCTGCCACTGATGGCAGAAGGCACTGGAAATCCCATGCTCCAGCTCCGCACCCTGGAGCCGGGCGAGCCGGGCGCTGCCCAAGGGTGACCATGCTGCGGCAGGAGTGGCAGCCCTGGCTGCACAGCGCAAGCACCGCCGGTCCCTTCCCCACGTGGGATGTCTGGAGTGAAAACCAGCCCTCCTGACCGGTTATACTGGTTGGTGACTGTCCTTTAATCATCCTTCACCCTTAAAACTACAACAAATTCTTCAAAACAGATACTGTAAATACAGACACTGCAGCTTGTCACCTGCTGCTGAGTCATGTCCTGGGTCAGTCACTCCCACATTCTTGCCCCTGCTCTTGCACCACCCACTAACCGCCACCAAAACCTCAGAGCATAAAGGGGCTGGGCCCGTGGAAAACTAACGGGTCAGGGGAGCGGGGACTCTCCTGCTCACAGCCCCCTTTGGCCAGTTCACCACCCGGCTGCCCAGGAACAGCTGAACCGGCAGCTCACGCTCAGGCTGGTGAAAGCGTTGCAGGCCCAGTTCAGCCGAACACTTCACGCCTCTAAACGGGCAGGTACCAGCAGAGAGGTGGGTATATCGAGGGAAAGATGGTTTTGCATGAGGAAGGTGCATGCTACTCGTTACTGCACAAGTAGGAGCTTGTCAACTAAAGGCCACCGTGCTCGTCCCCACTGTCACACAACTGAGTTCCAGGCAGATTCAAATTCTCCGCTCCAGAAAATATTAATGTCTCAGGCAAATACCTGGCAGACAGATCTGCCTTTTCCATGCAGCCCTCTCTCAGCAAAGAGGGTCAAGAACAGAGCAGTCCAAGGGAAATCAGCTTTATTGTGAGTCCTCGAGATCAGAGGACAAGCAAACCCTTGGGATAGCACTGGATGTGCATATAACGGACCTTTCCGTGCAGCCTCCACCAGCATTTCTTTCCTCGAGGGGAAATCTACCACCGTTCCTCACATGAGAGAACAAGCAAACCCGCAATCCAAAAAAACAGACGAAGCAAATTAACTTTACCTTCAAAATATCCTGCAGCTGTTTCAAAACAGCATGGACCTCTTCTTGTAAAAGCCATTTAAATTCTTCTTCCTACATTGTGGAAAGATAGCAGCAGAATCATTAGATATCAAACACTGGAAAAAACACTAGATAATATTCCTGTTCACCATGAGAAACACAAAATAACTACTCACTCATGTGTCATCATCTTATGCAGGAGTTATCTGAACAATAAGCAGGACAAGGATGGTTTTGTTTTAATAACCATTCACCCCAAGTAAGTACACACAACAAACCCAGGCGAGATTCTCCATTATCCTTCAAGCCTGTTTTGGGTTTCTGGGCATCATGTTGACATATTGGACTCCCTGATCTTCCTTTCTCTGTAACACTCGCTCTTCTCCAGGTTCCCAAAGGAAGAGAAATCACGTAGGTAAAGCAGACACCTTCAGTGCCTTCTCCATCCCACTGCTGTCACACAGATGTTTCTACTTCAAATCATCATTAGTGTCTTTCATCCCCCTAGAGAAGTAGTTGATCTTCCCTCCTGGTATGAATTTCAGCCTGAGTCAAGTTCACTCACTGTGTCTGTGCGCTACTCATCTGTATTTTTATGGAGCGCTAGCCCTGTCATTCTAAATCACATTACCTATAGAAATATCTGGCTTTCACACGTGGCTTTACACCTATCCCGGGTGCACCCCTAAATTCGCTGCCCAGCCAGGAGCTCCCACCGCTCCCCGCAGCCCGTGGCCCTGGGGGGTCTGACCCGCCAGCTGCTCTGTGGCTCCCCGGCCTTCCCCGGCGCAGCGAGGCGGCCCTGACACACCTGCCAGCCACGGGCCGGCTGGGCTGACACGAGCAGCGTGTTGGACTGTGAAACAACCCCGCTCACACAACGTGTCACCGTTCACCGAGGGCAGGGCTGCTCTCGGTACCGACCTGTCCCCGGACACGCCCAAGCCGGGGCAAGGAGCGGTGTCACCGCAACCCCCGCTCGGGGGCCGCACACCAGAGCGGAGACACCGCAGCAGCCGAAGGGGAGTCTGGAGGAAGCCAAGGCATGCCGGGCGGCCGCGGGCCACAGGGGCAGCAGGAGCAGCTGCCCCAGCCGTGAGCGGGCGGCCCCCACCGAGCGCCTCAGCCCCGCACGGGGAGCCGGGGGCAGGGAACGGCCTCACCGCTGCCCGCGGCCAGCCGGGGGGGGCTGCTCCCCAGCCAGGCCCGGCCAGGCGGAGAAGGCCTGCGGGGGTCCCGGCAGGGCCGCCACCGCCCGGGCCAGGCCGCTGCCGCTCGCTGGTTGCCACGGCAACTGCGAACCCTCCGCGCCCCCCCGACTCACCAGCACCGCCCGCTCCGCCGCGCTCGCCATGGCCGCCGCCATCCCGCCACCGGCCCCGCCCCCTCGCAGCGCGCTCGGCCTCCCCAATTGGCTACGGGTACCGCCCTCAGCCCGCCCACGCCGGCACGGCGTCTGCCCGGCAACGCGGCCGAGGCAGCGTCTGATTGGGCAGCAGCTCGCAGTGGAGGCGTGGCGAGGGCGGTGCTCGAGGTGTGACGTAAGGCGTGGGGGTGGTGCTGGCAGGGGACAGCGGGGACACGGGGGTCAGCGGTGGGAGCACGGCCCGCGGCCTCGGCCGCTTTCCAAGCGGGACCGAGCGCTGCGCGTCACTCACACCCCCTACAGCTCGGCGCCGCTGCCAGCAGCACCAGCGCGCGGCTGCAGCGCGGATGCCGCGGTTGCCATGGCAACGGGATGGTTTTCATCCGCACTGCTCTCACCCACAGCTGACCGCGTGCAGGTTAATGGAAAATTGCGCTACATGTCAGAATCCTCAAGAACTCATAAGGGCTCGTAAGTCTCATCAGTTTATTCTCAAAATTTTGAAATTGAAATTAATTATACTGGGACTGAAGCCTCTGCCTTGCAGTTGTTGCGTTCCTCTTCACCAGGAACGTACTGCGGGTGAGAGGCGGCCAAGAGAACATCTTCACAACCACATCAGCATCATTCACCCACAGAGCAGGGAAAGTTTCTGATGGAGACAGTTCCTGCTGCGAGTACAACTCCGACTCCGTGGCCTTGCTCCATCACTTCCTGCATTACTTTTAGTCGCAGTGCTAAAGCTGAGTTTTTCCTTACTTCAGCACCTGTACTTCATTTTAACTAAAGCACACCATTAATCACTACTAGCCCCTTGTGCCCCAGTACATGAACATCTACTGCTATTTGACAGCAATCGCTGCCCGGATGACGGAAAAGCAATGCTCTGGAGCTTGCAAATGCTCCAGCTAAGCAATCTTGTTTTGAAAATCCCACTTACTGCTTATCGCTCGAAAAACCCCAAACGCTAGCAGGAAGGAGACTCCAGACAGAGCAGTTGGGCCAGCAGGCTCCCAACACTTTGGCAACACAAGAGGTCATCAACACCAGAGAGCTCCCAGAGCTCCCTTGCAGCATTCTTTGCTTTAGAACTGCACCTTCATCTCCTCGCAGCCCAGATGCACAGAGCCCTCTGCATGCGGAGGCTGGAATTTATCCAAAGTCCTCCTTTGTAGTGCCTCACTGACAAGATCAGGCTTCTGCAATGACAAAAACGCTCTCACGCATACCGCTACCCTTCAGCAACTCGGATTTTTGAATGTTTTGAGGAACGCACATACTTCTTTAATGCCAGAAACTGCCACAGGAACATCATGTTACCATGAAAGATTTTATTCCTTTTGCCAGTAGCTTTGTTAATTGCACAAAAAAATTTTTGTTTTGCCATTTAAACATTTTCACACATCCTATTCTGAATGACAAACGTTAATTAAAAACAAGGCAAAAAATAAAAATTCACAACCTTAATTAACTATAGGATCTATCGTTGAGGAAAAAAGAAATTGCTTTTCTTACAAGCTTTTCACAAGTGTCACATTTTCTCTTTAAAAAGGAGGGAGTCAAAAAAAGCCAATAGCTAAAACAGAAATCCTCTTAAAAAGGAACTTTACAGAATTGTCAACAATATTAAGACAACATTAACTAGCCAGTTTTATTGGAGCATCTCTCAATCCACAGCTTCCGCCCCTTCCCTCCCCAAAATCTCAGGCCTCAGAACAGACTAAGATCCATGTTCAGAGGTAACAGACATAAATACAAGAATCCGAATGAGACTGACACGAGTCAGTCTCAAGCTGCATCTGAAACAGTCCAGTTTCACCATTTCCATCCCTCCTCCTCACTTCACATCCACTTCAGAGCTCTCGGTCTCCTGGCACATCTGGGATGGCACAGCTGGCTGGGCAGCTCTGCGCCCTCCAGCCACTCCACATCCACCGACCTCGCCAGAAAGCTGCCGTCAGGCTTTCCCAGGATAAATGACAGTGTTTAACTAGTCTGCACCTGCTACGCCCACATCAATAACCATCTCTATTTTGAAAACTACAGTATTTCTGGAAAACAAAGCCTGCAGCTGTAAGTTGCCTAAAGAGTGGTTTTCTCAGAAATAGGGTTCTTTGAATTTGCTATGAAATACACTTCACAGGACTCGAGAGCTCCTTTTGTGTTCTCACTCTAGCCAGAGGCACCACAACGTAAAAAGGAGGGAGATCCCCCATTACCTCTGCTCAGATCCATTCACCTCTGCTCTGGCCCAAGAGACCTTCTCAGGACAGGTCGGGGTTGCTGCTGCACTGGCTCCGCATGGTTCCACCCTCAACTGGACCCCATACAGCTCCTCTCTCTTCCTCTCAAAATCTTACGCTATGAAACCTGTGGTCCTACCTCCTGCCCCCAAAACCACAATTTCCCCGCTGATGTCCTTAATACACAATTCATGTAAGTGATTTCTTAACCGCGGCATGTTTAACCAAGGACTTCTGATGCTAATAGCTGAGTTCTTTGGGATGGGGGAAGCGCAAGTGTGTGTGTCAAAAGCAGGCTAATGGCTGGTTATCCTGGGTAGCTATATGTGCCTTTAATGTGAGTATCTACATGCAGGATGACAGCTGCACTGCCAAAGAAACATGTATGTATAACTAGTATTGTTCACAGATACCACTGACAAATGGGCAAAGTGATGTCTAACAGATCTGTTACTTACTAGGAGGCGTTCACCACAGGACATAATGCGTAACACAATATTAGCCCACAAATAATAGTGATCACAGGAGGTGAAATACTTAAAGTAACATTTACAGCATTAGATGTCATGATTCATAATGAGTAACTGATACTTTCTCTGTTTCTTAATAAGGTGGCCCTGAACCATATGCACGTGCTGCACAAAGCAGGATTGGTAAGAAATCCTAACCCACAGGAAAACTTCCCTACAAAGCCATTAACTTCCTAGGAATATAAGATGGTAGAAGGGGCAGACCTCATAGATTTAAAGGAACACGGCCTACTTTGAATTTGCTTTCTTTCCTTTCAGAATCCCAACCCAAGGGAGGAGATTGTGCCACTGAGAAGTGGTTTTAGCCAATAAAGTTTCTTACTGGCATTTTACTTACTCTCAAATCTAAAATGCAAGAACCCTCCTAAAAGGCTAATACTGAGATCAATTTCTAAAAAACCAAAACATTGTCTGTGTATTTCTAGAGAGACAGGCATCCTTTGGGCTCTGGGTTGCTCTGCTATTAACACTAAAAGCATCTCTGCTCTCTGGCCTTGGCATCTGCAGTTCAAGCCCCACATTTCTAGACAAAAGCTCAGCAGTGGTCTTAGCCTTCCACTTTCCTTACTACTCTTTCTAGAAGTTGGTGTCTGGCCACAAGCAGGGTCACAGGTACAGGAAAAAGTCTCATACTGTGCTACTGTTGTATCCAGAGTAGTAACACCAAGAACACGTATGCAAAATCTGACATGTATAAAGATGACTAATCAGTACACAAAATATCCCAGTGAGGTAGGTAACCATCCTCCACCTTTAAAGATGGGCAAACAGGCTAAGAGATGTAATGACCACGCAAAGGCCAGAGAGCGAGTGTGGAAAGGAGCGCAGGGTCCTCAGACTCTTGGCTCTACGATTACTCCTCCTGCACCTTTCAGACTCACTCTACTTGTGACACTGCTACAATCCAATACACCTTTGTAATTATTGACAAAGGGCAAAAAAAAAAAGAAAGCAAGTAGTGAAGCAACATCAGCTAAGGCCACAAGTAACCCTAAGCTTTGTTCCTTCCCCAGATAAAATATCTCTGGGCCAGTTTTAGGCAATGTTTCTCTTGCAATTTTCCATGCAAACGTGTTCTCTCCAATGCTGTTTGTGGGATGGGCAGCTGTAATTAGCCTTTTAGGAGGCTCATTTAGAACGGCTTTCTCTTCAGTAAGGTTTGTGTTCCCTAAGCAATAGTTGTCTGTACAGGGGAAGACATCAATGCAATCTGTTTTTCTTACCAGTACAAGGAATTCCTTCATCAAGGTGCTAGGGAGGTGGAAGTTTAAAAAGAAACAGAATCAAGACAGTGTTGCATGCAACCTTCTAGAACTGCCATTCTCCTCCATGGGAGGTGCTTTGTTCTCTAACAGTGGCCAATTAACAGGAATGCTCCTCACCTTACTTGGGACCAAGGACTTTAGTGATATTCACAGGTAGATGGGATGTATGTCACCTGTCCCCTTGATGCAGAGAGTCCAACACGCGCATTATTTCACAGCAAAGGAGAAAAGAGATCATTAGAAACAGCATCTTGGACAAGCATACAAAGAAGAAAACAAAAGCAGCCAAGCAGCAGATTTCTGGCAGAGTTGCCTCAGAGCTTCTGAACAAGCCGCCACTGTTCTGTTCCATGACTGTCAGTGCATGGCATGGAGTTTTCTAATTAGACTGCAACAATCCGAGCCCCCTCCTCCCCCCCTTCTGCCACCAGGGGAAGGCTCACCGCAGCAGCTGCCTCCGTGGCAGATCTCAAAGTCTGTATAAAAGGAAATGGAGAGACAGAGATGGACTGGTCCAGAGTTAAAACCCAGTATCATAATAATATTAATCAATAATCATAGTATTAACAGTAAGAACGGTGCAGCCTAATGGATGTAGGCCCGATACACTGCAGACATGTCGTTGTCTGATTGGTCCAATGCTTTTGCTCGTTTATAGACCTAGAGAAGAAAAATTAGAAAAGGATCAGTGTCTGCTCTTGTATAAAGCCTTTCCCTGGTAGAAAAATTACTTTGCTGACCATTGCAAACCACAGAACTGCATAGTATGTCAAGTAATTAGAGCAGCGCAGATCAAAACACACCAGGTCTTGTTGAGGCCATCTGTGTTTACTGATGTGACACTCTAAGGGTTTCTACAATCAAAACAAATCCAATTCCATCCTAGTCAAAATATATTTCAGTTGCTGTTCCCTTGTCTTAGAGCTGGCAAGGGAAGAAATGTTGAGTAACATATCTGAACGCTGAACAACTCTTACCTCATTGGCAGCAGCTGCCATGGGAGTTGGGTGGTTGACAGAATCGCCCAGTGCAATAGCTAATCTAAGATCCTTCTGTATGTATTTCAGGTAGAAATCAGGTTTAAAGTTTCCTTGCAAGATATCTGTTGAGAGGAAGGCATACAAAAAATAAGTATGACAAAAGTAAATCAAGCCCACACTGCAAGGGCATGCAATTCAACACCAAACTTCCCTTTCCCATGCTGATCATCAGGAATACTGCTTTTAGCTCTTCTGTTCCTCTGCTCTGTATCTTCATCTGGCCGCAGCCGATAACTTCACTGTTGCCCACTGACAAAGTGAACTCAGATTTCTAAGCAGCTTGCCCTCCATGTCAGTTAATACCCTGCCCCAGTGAAACCTTCACTGTGAATTCAAGTCCTAAGCAGGCTGTAGACAATGCACAGCTTGGGTGTATTCTCAGAAGCCCTGGCTATGAAGGGGAAGGAAGGGAACTCAGCTCTTCATTTCCAGAACAGTTAAAATACCCCAAATCCCAGGCTGATGAAGATGGGACAGGTATTTTCTCCCTCCTGCCATTATCTGAAATGCTGCTAGCTTGCGGCAAATGTCCTATAATAAAACAACGTAAGAGAACTTTACTTTGGCACTTCTGGTCCAGGAAGATGCTGGCAAGTTGTCCCTGATTGAGGATATCCAGAAGGGTCTGCTGGGACTGGCCAGTCACTTGAGCCAAAGTCAGTCCTTCTGCTATCGTTGCCATGAAGCTGCCTTGGACCATGTTCACGATCAGCATCATCTTGGCAGCGTTGCCTACTTCACCTGAGAGCGAGACACACCGTTGGGCATCCCTCCAGAAGAGACACAGCAGCCTTGCTCCCCTACCCCACACAGTATTAACACTACCAGACTCTTCATATCAAGCACTTGGCAGCTCTCCCTCCCCCCGAAAGACTGCAGAAAACTTGCCCATTTTCCAGGCATTCAAAGGAAGGGAGATATCATAACAAAGTATGACTTTAAATAAAAAGCATCATGAATCCTCCAAAATGAGCCAGTATTCAAAAAGAAAACTCAGGCTGGAGGCTCTGAAATTGGCCAAGTTCCAGAAGAGCAGGCCAGTTTCCCATGCTGCCCAAGGAGACCAGGAACAGATGACACACACCCCTCTCGGACTCCTTGTTGGAAATTCCCCATCCTTGCACTAAGAAACTGCTATCAGGCCCTTTGTGTTTCAATTACCTAGAAAAAAAGAGGTCTTCCCCATTGCTTGGAAACAGCTACTGCAGTCCTCGTACAAACCCCTGTCGCCAGCAGCCAGGATCACGAGCATCCCATCATTAGATAGCTGCTGATTTCCTGAGACTGGTGCTTCCAAAAAGCGACCGCCCCGGGACACTATCACCTGGAAAAAGAGCATCGCTGGTGAGCTGTGCACGAACAGCACGCACTGATGCTGAGCAGGCAGCACAGTAAGAACACCGCTTGGGGCATTCCTGTTCCTGAGGACAGAATTTTAAAGCCAAACACACAGCTCAGACATACAAACAGGAGAGGAAAACACTTAATAGGTGATGCACTGCATCCTGAAAAGGGTACTAGAGAACAAAACTTGACCTCATATTCCAGCAACACTTTCCTTCACCCATCATTACTGTTTCTGTTTTAAGCAGCTGAACTTACGTGCTTTTGCCATGGCACCCCGTAACGGCCAACGAACCAGTGCCGAAGTTGTACATGTGGTGTAGGAATGTCAGAAGATTGACCATTAGGACATTTTCCCCTTTCTGCCCAAAGAGGAAAGACCTTTGACAGATCTCTTCAACCACAGGTTTACTAATATGTATGACTCTTCATTCTCCAAATTCACGTTACACACTACTGCATCACCAATATGTCTGCTTAAAACATCACCAAAACTAGCTCCTCTTCCTTGTGCAACAACACATACTGCTGTTAGGGCAGAGCATAACAGTCAAGAACACAGAAGAGGAAATCAAAGACACCACATCAGAAATAATCAGAACACCTCCACAGAAATCCTCTCTATAATGGTATTTCCACAGAATGAAACACGAAGGCATTCTTTTTCACCAGTCTAAACATTTAAAATAAGCAGATTAGGCATTTTATCAATTTAAGGACAGTTATTAATCCAGACAGTGCTCTCTCCTCCAGTTTGCTAAAGAATACCAATCTGGCTCTAAATACTACTTAAAAGATCAAAATTTGGCTGGCTGTTTGCACTGCTGCCAGCTAACAGCCCTGCCGAATCTACAGGCTTTGCTGTTATCACCAACTTCGTTTGGTCAAGATTTGACAGTTTATTTTGTCTTATTTTCCTGGGACTTGAGCGTCTCCTAAAAGAAGCCTCAAAATCTTCAGAAACATCTTTATTATCGACAGCTTACCACCTGAAGCAACAAGAACTGCAGTGCTGCTGCTGAATCACAGATATTACGAGCTCAGTTCAATGTGATTACCTGGGCCAACTCCGTGACTGTATCTGCATCCACAGTGGACATGTCCACGTAACACTTCCCTGGGCGAATCCCCTGCAACACTCCACTCGGACCAAGTACCAGCTGTGGGGAACAGAAGAGCGGTAAAGCAATAGGGTGTCTGCAAGGAAACCTCAATCCTCCAATCCTGCAGGACAAAGTTCAAGTGAACCTGGCACTGCAGCGGTAGATTCCTAGAGCGATATCAAAACCTGTCCCTCAGGGATTATTTTTTAAAAAGCACGATTTTTGTCAGGACATTTATTTTTACATAGCGGCACCGCCCCGCATCTACAACGACCCAGGCTACCGTGGTTAGTAGGAATCAGAACTGGTATTCAGTGACCGTATCTTGTAGTCTAGCTGGTGGAGGAAAAATAAGAGTTAATCCTTACATCCTTCGCTGCTTTTGGATCTGATACACAGGCAAAGGTGATATCACAGGTGGAGACAACTTCAGCAGGGGTTCTTCCCAGCCGTGCCCCCTCCTGGATGAACAAATCACACTGCAAAAGTCACAAATTCAAACATGAGAAAAATTAAGTGCAGAGCAAATGGGTTCTCTAGCATTTTGCTGAAACAAACTCTGCTGCTGGACCCAACTCAAAAGGAACCAGGCATGTTAATTACATAGCAACTGCGTTGCCTTCTGTTGGTTTGTCCCCACATACAGAAGGGGCTCTTTTGCAGCTTTTCTGAAACCCCATGTGAATCATCCATGTTTTACAGTTAAAAAAATATATTTTAATCCCTTTTAACAAAGTAACCACAGTGCTCTTATTGCCTTTGATATTCCATAATCTGAGTACCACATCTCCCCCAGTTACCTACTTTCCCTCCTCCACTACAAAGAATAACACCAGCTAAATGTAATAGAAGCTCCATTTCCACTTTGAACATAGTTATAAAACCCTTCTCATCCTGGCCTTACAACACAGCAGGTTTCCAACAAAACTTTTGTTACTACAACATGAACAGCACAATGGATGTGTAGACGAAGCTGCGATCAAGCAGTGCATCTTACCGCACTGCTCCTAGGACCAATTGCCCAGCACCTGGTCTTTTGTCAGGCTCCATGACACAAAGAATTGGCTATTTGCATCAGCAGTATTTCCAGAAGCACGCGATATCGCATTCCGCAACAAACAGATAAGGTCATAACTTTTCTGGCAACTCTCTCATCTCATACAAACTGGCAATGGGGTGGGGACTGGTCACGTAAGAACATAATAGGACAGACCACAGCTTCATTTAGCCAAAAGTGGCCACCATCAAGCACCTAGGAAATAATAATGGAACAAGGTGGCAAGCAAATACTTGTGTTTCTTTGGCATACTCTCTTAGGCAGCACTGACTGGCGACTCCACGCCTCCTTGAGCTAGAGGTGGTAACTACATGTTTAGAAAAGGTTAAATATCACCTGTACCTTAAACACGTGCCTACCTTCTCAGCAGTTCGGTTCCAGACAGTGACAGTGTGACCCATCTTCAGCAAGTTGGAGACAATGCCACTCCCCATCAGGCCAAGTCCCAGAAATCCTATCCTGAGGGGAAGAGAGAAACATTAACGCAACAGAAAGAAATTGGTTTCAGCTGCTCATGGTCTTAGGGATGATGAAGAGCAAACCCTGGAGCATCACCAGCCAAAAAAAAAAAAAAAAAAAATCCCCAAACATGTTCCACTGCAGCCACAGCTAGAGTAAGAGGATTTTTAAGCCACCCATTCCAAATGGGCAGATACTGGTATTTATTTTGCTTACTAAGCATCCATAACAATTTCCTGAAGAAAGTCTTTAGTCTGCTTCAGAAGACTGTTTAAGTATTAAAGGTTTGGGAGGTCTGGTTTTGTTTGTTGGGTTGTTGGGTGGGGGGGTATGCTTTGTTTGTTTATATTTTTTCTGTAGTTTGGTTTTATTAAAATCGCTGCTCTTGTACCTTCTATTGCCAGCCATTGACTCACTGAAAATAAAAGGAACATTTAGAGATCATCAGATGCTTCTCTAACTAATCTTCCAATTTTTAAACAAAGTCACAAGTACAACAACTTGCTTATACTATTGAATGATACATTACAATGTAGCCCCAGCAAGGACTGCTGGGCTAAGCATCATGCACAGACCAAAGACCTAGTTCCTGCTCTACAGCTGCAATTTTGGACAGACACAGAAAGGAAGGAATAGGCCAGTACAGGTCACCATGAGCGACAATACAACAGCCCCAGACACCAGCTGCCTTCCCCGAGCTTCCCCACCCGCACCGCAAAGCTGGCAAGAGTTTTGTTCTCCCTCTTGAAAAGACAACACACTAACAAGTTCCATCCCTAGTTACCTGCAACAGGAATTCCTTTGCAGTCATTTCTGCAAGGATCCTTTTCCACATCACGCAGCTAGCTGCATACCAAAACCACAATTCTAGTAGGAGATTCTGAAGTTTCAGTTACACGTCTGATGTAACTTCACGACGAAATTTGCCTGGCAATTCCCCAGCTAATTCTTCAGAATCAGCCACACTACAGATGTGCTGTGGATTTCACAAGCCACCTGCACTCTTCCACCAAGCCATGCTGCCTTTTGCTAGAGCAAATTAATTTAGACAGGTCAGAACAAGTCACTATACGCTCCTTAAACAGCCCGAACAAGGTCCACCTATTTTCAAGTCTCTAAAACAGAGGAGATATTCCTTCTCTCCCAACCCACCTCTGAGCCACGCTTTCCTGAGAGACTGTTTTACCTGAACAGCTTCATTGTTATTTTGGTTCCCCTGGAGTACAGTCGAGAACTGACATCCCATGAGAACGACCCCAACGGCAAACAGCAAGCTGTGGCCTGAACTCAATTTGAACAGAGCGGAAGTTACAGAGTGAAACAGGAAGCTCAAGTTAAGCTTCTCTCACTCTAGAAAGGAGAAGGGAGACGTTAGAAGAAACCAGAAAGCTCACGTGCTACACGGCAAAGCTCTTGTGCTGGGAGAACACGCCTCCCTCTTCCTCTTGCCTTCTACACAGTCAGAAGAGTGATTAAACAGCCTCAGTCAACTGCCAGGCACTACTGGAGAAAGATACCCTTTTATCTTTCTGCCTCATACAGCACTCACACTGCTCCATGCTCTGCACTCTGCCCTACAGGAACAAAGCAACTGCAGACAAGCCCTGAAATGCAAATGTATCCAGGGCAGACCTTATTCTGAATTTTTCTACAGTATAGCCCTGTTCATTTTTAGCTGCCTCCCTTCCCCCTTGCCCCCCAAATGAGAGTTTGACGCAAGGAGAGAGGAGATCTGTAGTTAGAGGGAAACGTTAGATTTATTTATTCTCAGTGACAAGTTGGATAATGGCTGCATGTATGAGCTGGGAAGGAGAAAAAGGAAGGGAAATGGCTGAAGTGCGTTGGAGATCTTACTTTTTGTCTGTAGGTGTGATACTGCCATTGACTGCTGTGCTGTCTGCTGCCTGGATGGAGGTGGATCCTGTTTCCTGGGGGGGCGGGGGAGGGAAGAGGAAAAAAAATAGAGTGCACAGCTCTGGAGGAACTGCAAGTCCTCATGACAACAAGGAAAATCCATCAAAACCAAGATTTGCTTTACCTCTTCACAAACCTTCAGCTTCTTTGTGATGGCTTGATAGCAAACAGCTGGCTGTATGGAGAAGACAAAGCATTCAGGGTAAGGACAGTGCTGATTTGCTCTGCTGAGCAAGCAGACCATCTATCCTCATTACAAAGAAACAGGCAGCTCACCCACCCACCACCATCTGCAAAGCAGGAAAATGCTCAGGCTTTCCTCAATGAGAGAAAAATAAAACCAAAACCTGTTGCAACATACTGAGCTCTTCTTTTCCTACCCTGTCCCAGCAATTCCACCCATCTCCTGACACAGGTGCTGCAAACTCCCTTTGACAGGACCCTCCAGAGCCAAAGATCCAGGGCACCCTTACTCTCACATTTGGCCCAAAGAAAACAGAGCCCTCTCAAGCCTGCCACAGCCTCGCCCCATACCTATGCTCAATGTGTCAATGCAGCTGTGGAAGAACGAAACCTTCTTGTTATGATGAGGAGGCACGTGGCTTTCAACAAACATGAAGATGAAGGCTGCCCCTTCCCACGCTGCCTGTTGTGAGCTTGTCTAGATTAAAACTGTTAGCTGCTCTTAATCCTTCTGTCTCTGCTCAGATCCTCAGCTAGATACAAATCCTTTTTCATTTAATTTGATCTTTCTTTTTCCTCCTGATGTTCAACTGCTGAAGACGAAATCCCACAAGGCTTCTGAGTCTCAGGAGATAAATTGGCTATATTTTACATGAGCTTTTCTGGTCCTGGAAATTCTCCTGACATATTCAGTTAACTGACAAGTTCAGTCGGATGAAGGAACTGGTAGGACAACCAAAGACAACCAAACAACAGGGTTTTAAACAGAAAAACAGCTTTTCCTGCCCCTCGAATTTACTGTAACAGATCTGTCAAATCCTTGATAATCTTTAATTACTTAAATGACTCACTGTACTCAATGCTAAACCATTCTAAACCTTAAGGTTAGGCAGTAATTGAACTACAAGATTGCACATGAGAATCTAATTGCTGCTAGCCCCGAAAGAACACAATTTCAGAGCTCCTTCCGTGTACTTGTACTTAGCCCCAGCAAAGGGCAGGATGCCAAGCTAGACAGACCAGCAGAATGATCCTGTCTGCCAAATCCTCACCTTCTCTGTCTGGCTCAGCAGGAAGTGATGAAAATGGGGGTCACTGTCCTTCACAGGCTACAAAGAGAGAAAGTACAGGCTCAGAAACATTCCCAGAGAGTCACTGAACAACAGCACAATTTCCTTGTTCTCCCAAGCTGCATGAGAACAATAGCTTAAGGTGGAAAATATAAAATGTATCAGCAGCATCAAGCAGCCTGTTTCAATTAAGCAGTTTACGTTGCGTTTCATTCCCAAAGCCATTCATATCAAATTCCTAATTTTTTGACATCTGCCAGAAAACAGAAGATTATGAGCAAGATTTACATGGCAGGAAGAGATCTCACATCCTGCTTCTTCCTCTTCCCAAGGAAATGAAAACATTTATTTTCCAGCTTCCAAGGAACTCCTTAAAACTGCATTCCAGAAACTGACTGGAGACGACACCTAGCACTGTCACATGCTAGGGAAACCAATATTAACAGCAACAAGGACTGTAGGCCAGGTATCTCACCTCCCCAGTGAGCACCATATGCATTAGCCTAGAGTCACATTGCTCTTATTCTGCTTTACCAATCACTTCTTTATTTATGGACAAAAAGGAAAGGTTTCCAAAAGCTGCTTATGAGGGAAATCAGATGAAAACATCCCATACAATAGTATCTAGACAGGGAGAGACTATCCACATCATGTCCTCCCGTTTCGGAAAGCCAGCCCCAGAAATACTTTTGAAACAAGAAGTGCAAAACTTAGTGCAGCAAGTGTGAATCTTCAAATGGTTCCACAAAGACTGAAATCTCACTTCCCAGCATACTTCTTAATTGACCAGAATTTTGCCTAGCTTTGTTACACTGCAGAATGATAGTGTCTTACTTGTTCCTACAGGCAGAAGGGATCTCACTGTTTTACAGCCCAGACAAAAAGTTCTAGATTTGCCTCCACAAATGCTGTTCCTAGATCGCATATGTTGTGAAGTTTCTCACCTCACTGACGCTTGGCGGCCATTTAAATCCAGCCACTGTTCCAGTCATCACTCTCTTCACTGTACTTGACTCTGGAATTGTGAGGTCCTGAGGAGACAGAAAGAGGATCAGAAAGAGCTCAGAACCTGGCTCAGTGGCCGGCCACAGCGCGTTGATCGTATGAGCAGACAGAGAGAGTTTTGAAAAGGACTACAAATGCCTTCCATTTCACATGACTTTCCATGAAGAGTTGATATTTAAACAGTGTACTATCAACACAGGTGAGGTGAAGAAAACATGAACTGCCAATGAAGGAACTCAACCATGGTTATGGCTTCTGGAGAATCCATTCTTCAAGTGCAAGAGGAATCACTGTACTTGTGTAACCATGAAATGAGCAGAGAAGCAAATAAACACATTTGACCCAGCATTTTCCTCTGGTGGATGCAAAAAGCTAAACAAATGGGTAAAGAACATCACCACAGTCAGAGGTCTGAACACTTCTAATCCTCCGCTGCCATTAAAAGTAGCCTGTTAACAGAACCTTCAAAGCATGAGGGTGACAGTCACATCTGCTCAAGTTCGCAAAATCCATGGGACAAACTCTACGTGGACTGCCCCATTCACTCAACAGGCCCCGATTTGTAACGTCATGATAATGCTTAACACATCAGGTATTTCACTGTTGAGCAGATTAAAATTTATCTGTCTTATTTCCCCAGGATACACAGGTTAAAATAGGTCTTTATGCTACAGGTCATAGACGTATGCTATAGACATATAGGTCTTTACGCTATACGGAGAGAATGCGCAGGACTTCATCATATTACGTGCTGTCTTCCTGAAATGAAGGTTCAGAAGTGGAATCACATTATCTCCCCTCCAAAACAACTTCCTGAAAACGCACAATATACCTTGGTGATCACGCAGAACCACGAGAGAAGAGCACCATGAGAGCAAGGTCCCTGGATGTAACCCAGATTGATGCGACTGTTTCATCTGTCACCAGGGACAATTTAGACATCAGTCTCCCATCTTAAACTGTCATTTCAGTCTAGGGAGAGCCTTGCACACTAAAATCCTCCCCTTACAGACTACACTGCTGTTTCAACTGGTAAAGTGTGAACATAACCTGCCCTGATACCTATGAAGTCATGTTGGTCCCCTGAAAATACTCATTTAAACTTAAAAATGAGAGCATCTGCATGATTTGACCATGTATGCCTACAGAGCATTTCTAGATAGAGCACACCTCAGCAACAATGGGATCCTTTAATTTTGTGCACCCTCATTACTTGGCAAGCCAGAATTTGGACTGTGACAGGGCAAAACCCCCCAAATCCCCACACTGCAGTAATTCAGAACACTGACATGTTTTCTACCCTAGGGCCATGAATTTTAGGGAAGTATGAGAACCAAGCAAGAAGATGACAAGATTTTAAAATTATTTCAGAGGCTGAAAAATAATATTAAGGTAGTACTGTTACATTTTCACAGCAATTCCTTTGTCAGTACATCACTTTCCAGGAGCTAAAAGGCTACTTTCCTATGTTAGCCTGTGGCCAGACATTTATCACATAGCTGGCCCCCTCTTTGTGATAATCTGTTCACAACCACTCAGCTTGCAACTTGCCAGTAAAATAGTTTCTACTACTACAATTAACTCAAAGTGCTCCAATGCCCTGAAGTAGCTAATACAGTAAAACCTAAGCATGGAATGCGTCAGCACGATCAGAATTCTCCCAGCCATTAGTTTTGATTGATTTTGGAATGAATCTAGCTCAAAGACACAGAAGCATTTCGCAAGCAGGAAAAAAAGGCCCTGTGGCTTATTTTAACAGAAATATGCAAAGAGACAACACGCTCAGAGCAAGACGTTTTGAAAGGTGAAAGTATGTTGCCAGTAAAGTGTTTTCCTCTATCACTCAGGCCACAAGTTCTGTAATTATTAGTAGAGAATTAAATACGAATCCATTCCTCCCCTCCTCAAACTCCTCCCAGAACAGGAGAAACTGGTGGGCTGTTGTACAGCCTGATTTAACAGAAGCTGGCTCTACAAAAAAAAGCCAGTATGTCTTTCATCGCTCATATCTGAGATGATCAGCTTCATTTTATTACATCAAGAAAGAGTTTGCTCTTCAACCAGTGAAGGCCAATCCATTCCCAGTTTTGGAGATCAAAGATTACCATCTTGACTTGCATCCTGAAGTGCACTGAAAGCAAAGATTGTGAAGCACAGCATAACGTGATCCCTTTGGAGCACAGGTGAGCAAGCAGGCTGCCACACGGTGTATCAGCTGAAGTCTCCCAATGGTCTTCAGGCGTGGTGTCTGATGGAGCATGTGCATTGTAATAATCCACTGAAATAATTATCCACATGGAAAAGGAAGATTTGGACCACAACAGTGAGTTCCACAATAAATAAAAAGGCTGGAACTCAAGATGAGTAGACAAAGTATTGATGGCTATTGTTGCTGCAACAACATCCACAAATAACAGGGAAGTAATGGGGATAAACCAATAATGCTTCAAGGTTGGACCTTTATAATGGAGGATGGAAATATATCCTATAGCACAGAAGCTGAAATGAATACAATTCATTCTTCTGGTGGATTCCCCATGCTACAAGAGCTTCTTCTTTAAGCCCTAGCCCTTAAGAATACCCAATTCTCTGTAAGTACTGAGGGTTAAGTTGACTAATAGTCACTTAATCCTACAAAAGAAATGAGATGGCAGAGGTCGGGAATCAGATGAAGACCCCATCTCTTCACTAATCCTTCCCACACAAACTGAACTTGAGGGATGGCAAGATGAAAGGTGGAGTCTCATGATACAGCTCTCCAAGTCCTCTCAAAGATACGAATAGAGCCACTCAAAATAACTAACTGGTAAAAATCACAGGAAGAATCAACAACATGCTTGCCAAAGGTATCAGGCAGGCAAACGGTCTAGAAGTAGTAACATGGAACAGCTTAAAAAAAACCCGATGCTGAACTGACTCTTCCTCCTGGCCTTTTAGTTAAGGTGCCAGTCAACCCTAGAGTCCATCTGCAAAGTCCACAGGTACTGGCGGACATGCACAACACAAACCTTCTCATCCTTGGGTGGACGCCCCCGCTTTCGGGGGCTCTGATCCTGGGCTCTTTTCAAAGGTGATTTTGATCCTCTCTCTGACGATACAGAAGAGACCCTCTTTTTTCCTTCCCCTGTGCCCTTCTTCAACTTCCCTTCAGACAAACTGGCTTTGCGTTTCTCTTCAGCAGCGGATTGCTTGCCTCTTTCTTCACTGGAATTACGCCGATTCTTCTCTTCACTGGAGTTATGGGAAGACGCCTGAGAGATTACAGAATAGAAGATGGTAAGGAAAGAAGAGAAGAGCCGGAATGATTTTCATGCAAAACCAAGGATGTGAAGGACCCTGTGGTGACTACTACCGAGCAAAACAACAGCATGGTAACTTGAAAACTAGGTATTTGTTAGCCCTTAGAAGTCGGTGAGTGAAGTTCCTTGTTAGTTCTCCTGCAAAAACGCATCAGTTTAAGTAAGTGAGTAACAGAACGGGCCACTTGAAGACTTGCTGCAAGTGCGTGCACTCCATCTGCACTTCCAATATACTAAAGACAAGATTAGTAGATATCAAATTCTAGCCCAAAACTTAAGACTGATTTACCAAATCATCAAAAGATCAATTAGCCTCTTCAGTTTAACACCATCTTTTTCCCCACAAAACAAGATTGAATGGGGAAGAAGAGAAGATAGTAACAACAAACAAACAAAAAACGCATAAAGGAATGAAAATGACATCCCCCCGCCCCCACAAGAGGTGTCAAACCCCTTTCACATAAAAATACATCTGACCATCACTCATGCCAAGACTTGCTTTGATGCACACATTAAAAAAGAAACCACTCACCTGGTCCTTGCCTTTGGTTTTTCTAAGAAACTCCTCTACAGCATCCACGGCTTGCTGGAAGCGCTTACCCTTGTTAATCTTTATCATTTCCTCCTTGTGAGCGTGATAAGGCTTCAGCTGCTCCACTTTGATCCAAGCACTAGAAACCAAAAAAAAAAAAAAAGTTAGTTATATTTTCCAAACAGCAACTTTCTCAACCATCACACTTTTAGAAACAGGTATATTTTTTGTCTCCAGAGCAACTGATGATGGCAGCCCAGTCACTTGCTTTCTACAACCTGTAGGGCTGCAATTTCTGCATTCACTAAGAAGTTTCTTCTCGCACTTTTACTTGGTTTCTCTCTCAAGTTTTATAACCTCTCATGCCAGCAGTGCTCCACTCTAAGCATTATTCATATTCTCTATCACCAAGATAACTTTCAGATGTGATCACAGGTATTTGTTTAGAACAAAGGCGGTCTAGAGACTGCTCTAGTATCACCAGGAGGAACACCCACAATCACACTCCTCGACATAACACCACGTCCAACACCTGGCAAACTTCAAGCAAATGTCTTCTGATGTCAGGACCTGAAAGAACATTCTGGAAAGACTACATCACCAAACTTCTCTCTCCTTGAAAACCAGGGAGAACAGGGGCAGAAGAAGAGGGTGGGTGTTTGCATCCCAACAGGATATAGAGGATGGGAAGGCAATAAGTGCTGTGCTAAAATCACTGTGCCTGATGGAAACAGGCTGCAGATTATTACACTTATCTTGGATTGCAAGCTTCCTCCAATTTTTCCATAATATTTCAAGTCAGGAAGCACCCCTTGACCTCACCACATTTAGTGAGACTATTTAGTTTTGTACTGGGGCTTCAAAAAGGTGCTATGAGTAAGAATGGACTGCTCCAGCTTCCTATTAAGACTTTGATATCTATGACTTGCAAGACCATTTGGATATTAAAGAATATCTAAGGGGGAAAGAGGGTGGCGGGGAGGTGAATGTGTGTTTGTGCACACATCTCTGATGGCTGCAGGACTCTCTCTAGTACTCCCATGAAACAGAAGGATAACTTCAAAGCAACGATTTGTTTTTTAGTTTTGACAACATCATGATGAATTCCATAGCAGGCCGTGAAACATAAGAATATTTTGAACTGGATAAAGCACACCAAGAAAGATTTGTAGACTATGGGCCTGCCAGTCTATTAGTTCTAGCTACTAAAAGCAACAAATGCACATATATAGCAACATATACATTCTCACATTGCAGTACTTGACTACTGGAATGATCTACAAGATTTCCTACAGGAAGACTGTAGCTTGGAAAATAAAAGCAGATCTAAAAACTATCTGAAAAGGATGGTTAGAGACACAGATAAGAGGTCAAAGTTCCTCTTCTATTTAGAAAGACTAAATTAAAATTGTTTATACTCCCATAATTGTATGTTGTTACATGCTTGCCAGGTCTATGGGCAAGAAACATCAACTCTTCTCGAGTCCAGATGAGGAATCCTTTAAAGGTGATTTACTTTGGGAAAAGACACTCTAGAGAAATAAGTTCTAGGCAGACTAGAAAAAAATCTTCCAATCAATTTGGAGAACAAGTTAACAAGAGACATTACATGAGTATGTGCATCACAGTTAAGGCAATCACTTACAACAGGACATGGATACTGTATTACTACTATGACCACCAAAGTGGCTTTCATGGGTAAAGCACAGGTGTACTTTGCACTTTAAACAAATAAGCAATTTTTTTCTCCATGGGCAGTGAATCCTTATCTTCCAGAAAACCTACTACTTCGAAAATGACAGAAGCAACTTACTCCACCAACACAATAAACACAAGGATCATAAAGCTCAGTAGAAACTTTATCGAAAGCCAGGCCTGAGAGCACAGCCTGAATGCATTCATGCTCTCACTTTTATGTCTTTGGCCCAAACTACTTCCAGTCTTCCAGTTCATGTGTCTCCTTAGTCACTGCAGCATCTCACTGGGCCAGTAAGTATTGGTATTCAATTCACAAGAAAAAAACATTTTCTTCTGTACTGTATCCCGAAGTATTCAGGATTTCACAAATAACCAAAACCTATCTATACACTACACCAAAACCACTTCCAAACTCATCAGTATGTTTTTATTCACTTGTCCACTCCACTCAGATGCGTGTACCCCAGTTCTTACTTCTAAGCAGCTTTCTCCTCAATCTTTGGTACAGCAAACTTGAGCCACAGAAGTCAGGAGGAAACAATTTTCACCTAACCTGAAACAGTGGCATTTCTAGCCACAGTCACCTGGGAATCCTCAGAAGAATATATGACTATGAGTTCTGAGACTGTCTACCCATCAACAGACTGGCCAGCAAGCACCCTCACAAGTCCAAGAGAAGGATTCTACCCAGTAACTGGCATCACCTTCACCTCACACACACTGGAAAACAGGCTTATATAGCTTATATCCACATCCTCACCTCTTAAACCTCAACAGGGTAAGGAAATAATGGAAGAGGTGTAAAAATGGATCAGTGGTATAGTAATGCCACCTTACAAACTTGAAAGCGGCAGAAAGTGAAGTGCCAGAAGACAAGAAATGTGCAGTAGAATATCGGCATGAGTCAGCGTACTCATCACACCACGGACTCCAGCCAGTGATGGAGCTCTGCATCCTCCTCCTCCTCCCTGTACTGTTCACTACGCAGAGTAGTGACATTTTGTCAGCTACGTATTTCCACTTACTGTTTATACACACTGAAGAAAAAGTATTTGCAAAACACATTAGTTTACTCACACAAAATAAGTGATTCTCCCTTCACGCTCACTTTAAGTGAAAATATTCACATTTTTCCTCATTTGATTCTTCGATTGTGCTCAAATATAAGGATTTTCTCAAGCAGCACACTGGTTAGACCGGCACATTTCTAACCAGTACACTCTTCTAAAGTTCCAGGACAGAACAGGCACACAAGCTTCTCTCTCTTCTATCAATATTATTTTAAAAGAAGAACAAAAGGGTCAGTATTTATATCCATTTAATTTCCAGGTAGGGTATGCCAGTTGAAGCAAGTACATTTCTAAATTATGACTATCTAGCAGGAAATGATTAAATTTCACAAGCTGGAGGCAGGAGGAGACACCACCTTACTGTGCCAGACAACTGGATTTTCCCTAGCCAGAGCTCTAGAACCGTGTAATAAATCCTGATTATTTTGCAGCTCTGAACTCTTCATTTGCAGTCATGCTGTTAATCTCAGCTAGCATATCCCAGATACATGACCACTTTTTCCAAACTTGTCTTACAACAAAATATCTCTGTTTTTGATTCAATACAAGAATCAACAACTAACAACTGGGACAGAAACAGGCAATCTCTTTAACTCTTAGAACTTAATTAGCTCAAATAACCACATTTAACAACAATGCCAACACCAAAAACCACTACTACTCCATCAAGTTCAGACCTCAGTGCTTAATGGAAAATGATTTTTAAATATTGAACAAAAATAATTTAGCAGTCAAAAAATATTTTCCTTAAGAAACCTCCATTAAATGGTCTCAGTTCATTACCTTTCCAAAAAGGGTTTTGTAGTCTTCCGCAGATACTTGTAATTTTTTCCCTTATTGTATGACTTAATGCAAACCAGCAGAAAATAAAGGGAAAAACTGGAAAACTAACAAAATAATTTTCAGCTGCATGAAATATCCAAATTCTCAGTGGTGTGGGGGTTTTTTTCCTTTTTTTTCCCTCTCCAGCTTGTAAGTATCTAAGTCTAAGACAACCATAATTTTGTACATGCGCTTGGAATCAATAAATTCTGCTTTGCAAAAAGGTAGCCTACAACAATTTTGGCATTCCTATAGTGTAAAGTCTTCCAAAAGCACAGCCAGAATGCTTTCAATCACCAGGTATGATGGTATATTCTTTAACAAGTGGCAAGCATATAGCTGTTTTATTCTTCTGGAAGAAAAAACAAATGAATACTCTTAGATGTACCTTTCTCATACATGGTTACATGCTAAAATCTAAGTCAGTCACGTCACACCTACTCTCCTAGAAATGGCAAACTCCCAAGAACTTTCCTTCACAACAGCAACTTAAATCCTAACGTGATTGAGTACTTAAGTCTTTACAGTCTTCATACACCCACATGAGCAGCTATAGCATGCAATAATAGTTTCATTTTTTGTGTGTGTGGGTCAAAGACAACACTCTACAAAGCTGCACTGCACTGTTAGTAAATATTTCTTCCACAAAAGATCCATATTATAAGGCACAGTATTTTCACCAGATGAAAAGAAGCAGGTACATACTGATCTTCTGTTCCAAAAAACTTCACAAAGAAGCACTTTTTTCCACGAGGTTTCTTCAGATCTTTAGGTGGATTAACAATCTGAAGGTGATTAGAAGCGAAAGTTAAAAAGCACATAATGAAAATTTATGCTCTGTGATTTTACTGTCATGTGTTACAGCTACTGTAGGGATTTTTTAACAATCTGACTAGTAAGAGAACTTGAATCTGTTGTATGTCTTTCAACTAAATATGCAACCATGCACTTCCTTAGATATGGGTATGCTGCAGCAGAGTGAAAAGTACCCAAACTTCACTGATACATCACTACATTCTTAGTGAGGTTTCTTCTCCTTATCCCTGACAGATAAACCAGCAATATTTTTTAAAATCTAGAAAGCCAAATGGTATTGATAAAGGTTTGTTCCACTTAGGCAACTTTTAAAATTTACATTTAAAGTTTTGTCTTTACTCCCAGAATAGATTGCTTTAAATGTTTTAAATATTAGTAAAGGTAAAAGCTGTCATTCAGTTACACAGGTGACACCTGAAGGACTGCAGTGGAGCCTGGACTTGACTTGATCCAATAACCAAACATCTGCAATTGTCAGCCACAGTGACACCACCTTTCCCTGCTGGTTACCTCAGCATTCTTAGTCCTCATACTTACACCAAAAGTAAAAAATAAAGTTCTTTCAATAAGTTGAAATCATAAAAATTACATATATAATCTATTTTTTTTTAATTATTTTTGGTCTCTAACCAGAAAGAAAACAACCGGACCAGAAGAGAAAGTTTAACTACTCCCTACCTTCCAAATTATTACTCAAAAACCACAGCTCTAAACCAGTATCTTGAAAAATCAAGGCTCTTTATTTCTATTATTTAACACAGTGCATTTAACCAATTTACTATGGGAGGAAAGAAATCTGCCTTGCAGAAAGTGACAGGGATTAAGTAACTAAATCTGGGAAACACAATCAGTTCCAGAGCTGAACGAATGGCTCTCTGTTGCTTTTCATTCCATCTGAACTAACAGCTGTTAGTGACAGGCTGAACTTCTAGATCAAATAAAGCCCTAAACTGGTTCACAGTTTAGATTTGTGGAGTATGTATTTTACAAAAAAAACCAACAACAACAACAACAAAAAACAACAAACCAAAAAACCATCACACAAAAAAACCAAACCAAACCAACAAAAATAGAAACCAAACCCAATATTTATCTTTAACTTAAATGCTTTCAGGCAAAGCTTTCTCTGTGCAGATGGAAAAAGCAAAACCAAACAAACACAAAGAAAGCAACAATAAAAATAAAACCAAACCTTACCTTTCCTGGCCATGGAGGATACCGGCCCAGTTTCCCCCTAGAGAAAAAAAAGTATTAGGCACTAGAATAAGAGAAAAAAAACAAGTATCCCATGTCTACCTTTTTGCATTACATCACATTTTTCATATTAATAGAGTTACAAGTCACAGTAACCTACCGTGAAAGGCAAGACATGCAGCTGACACACAGGCACTGGATTGTTAGACACCTACATCTAAACTAAGCCTCCAGTCTGCATAAACTCGCTGGACTATCAGAATTTAAGTGAACAGAACAGCAGCAGCACAGCTGCTGCCTGGAAGACACAGTGCTACAGGGCTTACTACTCTTGTAAGACTGGATATTCCCTCACAAGGAGCTGAGAAACGTATAGATGCAGGGAATCAAACCACAGTTCAGTTGGTAACTTATATCCATCCGGACAGAACAGTCTGGTGAGCAGAGCAGCCACCGACTGCCAGCTCACATAGCTGAGATTCTTACAAGTTCTCACAGAAAAGCATTAATGGCAGGATCCCCTGAACAGATGTTTCATTACCACTTTCTTCAGGTGCTCACCACCACAGTAAGACGTGCTAAAGTTATAAAAGAGCTATAAAAAAAGAAGAAAAGTTTATTTCCTACACTTGCGAATGTTTCCATTATGAAAACGACACAAAAAATATTTCTTCACAGAGGAGGAAGAGACATCAGTCTTAGCCCTCAGCATGGTGGCTTTATATGTGTTTTACCCTTGTCACTTCCCCAGGCTGCAGTTCTCTCACTAAGCCTTACCAGTCTTCATCTTGCAAGAGATTGGCAAAGGACCTGCGGAGCCTGCCAGCTCCTGAACCAAAAATTCTCACCAAGTGGCTCTGCAGCCCCTCCTGAGGTGGCAAAGCTACGCAGACGATTTGATAGCGATGGTCAGGCAGGAACACTGCCAAGGGCTGTAACCGTGCCTCATATTCGATGCTTCCATTCATGTACTGAACAAGACGTTCATCAATGCCTTTCATATGTTACTGCCTTATTGCTACAGTTCTTCTGTAATGGCTCTAGGGTTAGTACCTGTCTCGGCTGTCATGTACAGAATGAAAGCAGGATAATCTGCATTCCAAGACTGAAAGCAGTGCACTCCCCAAATCCTTGCTGGAAAAAAACAAGTTTGCTAAAAGGAACCAATCTTTACTTACTTTGCTATATAAATTAGACAGCTTCCCAGCACTGTCAATTTTTCGGATGAGAAACTGCAGTTGCCACAGCCTGGAGCACGCGCTTCTTTTTATCTGGGATATAAATATAAATGCATGCACTTGCGTGTTGGGGATTAGCTATTTCTTGCAAGCCCTAGCAGGATGCCCTAGCTTATCGAGTACAGTAGAGCCTTTGCACTTAAAAATCAGCATTCAAAGAGCTCGATGGAATCCCCTTGGTTCTCCTGATCAGGAAGTAGGAAATCACAGCTCTCGGACTATCTGAGGGTAAAACTGGAGCGACAAGGGGAAATGGTTTCTGTGAGCTTCAGCAGGGACATCCTAACCTGGAATAAACCCTTTGTTTTCCCAGACTGCTGTGTTGGTTCATTAAAGCACTGCCAAGAAATCGTATCGTTGCTCTCCCTACATACGTACTAACTTATTTACGTTCTTTTTCAGCTCCCTTGGCAGGAGACCGTATTTCCAACCGAGCCCCGCAACGATTGTCCCTCTGCCCCGCTCCCCTCACCCGGCTCCGTCTCACACCGGCTATGTGCCGCCTCCCGCCATCCCCCGGTGCCGGCCGAGAGCCAAGCCGGGCTCCCCTGGGCCGCTCCAGCCCCGTTCCGCGGCCCCCGCCCCTCACACCGCCCCGACGGACGGCAGCAGCGAGACCCGGCCGCCCGGGCCGCGGCCCCACCGCTGCCAGCCCTACCGAGTCCCGCCCTCCCCACAGCCGCCCCTCCGAGCATCCGCGGCTGCGGGCTGACAGCGCCGGGCCCGGCCCCT
>VWYH01011078.1:0-175334 GCA_013399365.1 Pampusana beccarii | reverse complement strand
CACAGCCCCGCCGCCGCCCCGCCCGCTCCTCCGCTGCCACAGGCGGAGCCTCGGCCTCGTTGCGCAACAGGCGCCTGCCCCGCTGCCCGGCGGCCGCTGCCCCGCTCTGCTCTGCCCCGCCGCCGCTCGGCCTGCGCCGCCACTCACCACACCAGGTCTCCGAGCCTCAGACTCACGGCCGCCATCTTACCGACAGAGCCACAGCCGCCCCGCGCAAGGGCTGCCGGGACAGGACGGCACCCGCCGCGGGGGGGGCGGGCAACGGCAGCGGGGATTGGGCAACCTTCGTCACGTGGGCGGGCGGGCTGTCACCGGCCGAGGCGTGACTGCGGCGGCGGCGCTGATTGGACACGCGGTGTCGTGATGACGTCGGGCTCGCGCGGGGCGGTGGCCGGTCCGGGGCGGCGGAGCGGGGCCCGGCGGGGGCAGCCCCAGGGTCCGCCCGCGGCTCGTGGGGGCCGTCAGGCGGGAGAACGTCGTGCTGAGCACGTCGGGGTAAGCGGCCGTGGCGGTCCGTGGGTCGCTGCTGCCGTGCCCAGGCGCTCCCCCCCGCTCCCGTGTCTGTGCCGGGGGCGGCAACGAAGGGTGCTGCTCCCCGAGCGGCTGCGGGAAGGGCGTCCCCAGCACCCCGGGGGCAGAGGGGTTCTTTAATAGGAGATTGCGCCTTCAGGAAAAGTAAACAAAGGACGCAGTTGCTGCCATTCCTGAAGTGTCTGGGTACCAGGAGACATTGTCACCAGCACTTGTATCTCCCAGTGACCCTGCCAGGCCACGCTGGCAGGTGGTGGCTGTTAGAACACGGTTTGCACTTGCTGTCCTGCAGCGGCCAGGAGATGCTGTCTCTGCCCAGCTCCTGTGTGCCTTAAGGGGCACGAGTTTGAGAACTGCTGCATAGCCTCAGCCTGTAATAAATGGATTAATTGCTGTGCTTCTTCTCCCAAGTTTGTGTGGTTTGAGGTAGAGTATGTTATTCCAAATCAGTGTTTGTCAGCTTCATCAGCTATGTCCTCCTTGTTACAGCTCCCCTGTCCTTTTTCAAGAGAGATGTATTATATCAGGAGGAAATGGCCTGTTTTAAGAGCAGTAACAGCCTTTAAAATAGGTGTTTTACTTGTTCTGTAACACACCCCCACTCCCCCACTTTTCCTCCACACATTGATCTTGGCTGCTGACAAAAACCCTTGTGTGCCTGAATGCCTTCAGTAAAGGGCTCTACAGCAATACCGGAATGGATGCGTTTCCTTCAATCTAAGATACGGGTTTGAAATGAAAAAAAACCCCACAAACCAACAAAACAACAACCTTTCTCCTGGCAAGTGTAATTGACCAGTCTGTAGCCAAAATGCAGGGGTAAGTACAGCCCGAACAGGCAGCAACTCCTGAATACAGTCCGAGCAGGTCGGGCAGGGGTCAGAGTTACAAAACTCGGCTTCTGCTTTTGGCTCAGCTTGACTCCAGCCTCGGGCCGACCTTCTACATTGCTTTAATCTCCGGAAAAGCTGAGAGATTTACTCTCTGCCTTTGAAAGTTCCCTTAACTAGGTGAATCTGTCTATCCGAGGCTTCCAGTTATCAAGCTCCAGTTGAACAACCAAAACGTTCTGATTCGAAGAGCACAGGAGAACCCCAGGACTCCGCCGAGCTGCGCCCTCGGAACACCGGGCGGGCCCCACCTCCGGGCCGGGCCGCCCGCGTTGCCGAGCGGGCGCAACGNGCACGACCGTTCCGCCGCACGACCGTTCCGCGGCGGCGCCGGGCGGGGGCGGCTTCCGGGGGCCGCGGGAAGCGGCGGGATCGCGGGGAGCGCCCCGCGCTGTGTCCCGGTGCCATGGCCCGCAAGAAGCTGTACCGGCCCATCGCCGCCATGGCCAAGAAGATCCGCGAGTACCGGGCGCTGAAGAACCGGCCGCGGGACTCGCAGCGCTTCGCCCTGGACTACGAGACCATGCGGCGGCCCCTGACGGAGAAGCGGCTGCCGGTGCGGGCCTGGGAGGACGTGCGGAACGAGAACCGGCTCTTCGCGCTGCTCTGCCGCCTGCCGCAGTTCGGCGTGGGCCGCACCGTCACCCGCAAGTCCTGGCTGTGGGAGTACGACGAGCCCTGCTACTGGGTCATCACCAAGGTGAAGGCGGACTACACGGCCGAGGTAACGCACCGGAGTCCCCCCCGGGTCCCCCGGGCTCCCCCGTCCCCGCCGCCACCTCCACAGGTTCTTGTTTTCTTTGCAGAACATGGATCATGGGAGAGCTTGGGGCTACCTGACCTTCAGAGGTAACACCGGCTTGTTTTCCTACACACGAGGTTTGCAGAGGGAATAACGGGGATACTGCTTTCTCGCTTGGGAAATTTGTCTTTCTCAGATCTGCTAATCAGAAAAGAAGTTCTCCCTTTTTTAGTTTCAAATGCTGGGGTTAAGCCCTCAGAATGTGTTTCTAAGGAAAGACAATGGGGCGATAGACTGTTTGGAGACTTGAAAAACGGAATTCAAATTGAACACAAGGGTATTCCAGGTAAAATTGTCGGTATAACAGGAGTGATGGCAAGTAAACATACATTACTGGGATTTTAAATTAACACGGAGTTGAGTGAGTGAATTTGCCTTTTTAAAGCTGCTTTACATTAGGCATGTGTTTGTTGCTTTGTAGAGTTTCTGAAACATTTCTCATTCAAAGGTTTTAAAGTTCTTGGGTATTTTAAAAATATTTCTGTATCTATCTATCTATCTATCTATCTATCTATCTATCTATCTATCTATCTATCTATATTTCTGTATCCTCTGTAGCCTCATCTAGGTGTTCCTGCTCCGGCAGGGGGATTGGACTAGATGATCTTTTGAGGTCCCTTCCAATCCCTAACATTCTGTGATTTCCCAGGCAATGTTAACCAGGGCAGAGAGAAATTACTCTCGTTCCTTAGCCATGGAAACTGAACCAAAGAGAGATCAAGTGACATCTTAAATTAAGAGAGAGAGTCAACCATGGAATTCGAACAACCTGCCTGTAGTCCTTTCTGTTTCTGATTTGATTTCCAAGGACAGAAGTGAGATCCCATAGTATAGCAGGAAAGATACTCTCTGAACCTTTTGAAAACTTCTTTTGATATTGCCTGTTGAAGCACCTTTGATACTGGAGAGTCAATACTTGCTGCATTTCCCAGAGGGAGTTCGTTGCCAATAGTGTTGGACAGTGGTGTTCATCATCTTTTCTCAGGCAAAACCGAAGAAGTAGTGAGAGAGATCGACAAAGTCATGTACCACGACTGGCGTATGGTGCCCAAGCATGAGGAAGAGGCCTTCAAGAAATTCACCCCAGTGCCGGAGGAGACCATTCAGTACGTTCCGTACCCGCCTCTGCTCCGAGCCATGATCCTTGCGCAGTGGCAGAAAGAGGGAAAACCAATCACAGAGGAGCCGGTGATTGATCTGAAGAAGGTCATGGCCTCTCCCTTTTGGAATGCAAAGAAAAAAGCTGCAGGGACACGTGTGTAAAGACTTGTTCTATGTCTCGAGCTCCTCACGTGCTGTCACTGTGTGTTAGAAGCACGTAATCTTACAGAAAACCCCCTTGTCTGCTGCAGTATGGTGTATCTGGGTTTCCTAGCACTGTACAGTTACCTCATCTGAAAGATGCAGCTGCATTCAGATTGTTTTATCCGTAACTTTGGTCTCAGTCAGCCGAGAAGCCTTCTTGGTTCCTTGTGTAGTCTCTGAATGCAGAGCTCCTGTCATCCAGTTACAGTTCTTTGGAGCACAATTTTCTTTACACCCTGAAAATGATGTTTTTAAGAACCTTTTCCAGACAATTTGGGTTCTACATAAATCACAGAAAAATTAAAATATGTTATTTCACAGGGCTGTGTACAAACATATCTGCTAACAGAAATAAATGTCTTGTTATTTCTGCAGCACAGTTCTAAGAAAACTTGGTATTTTTTTTCAGTGCATGGATATCATAATGAGGTCCAAGTACAGAGTCATTAACTTACCAAATACAGGCATAGTGTCAGGTTCCTCTTAACCACTGCAGAGTCATTAGAGTTACTAACATACGGTGGCAATCAGCAACTTGGAACCAGCTTCTCTGGTTTCCACAGCCTCCGCTGCCATGTGCTGGGCTGAGCTGGTGCCTCACTGTCCTTACAGTGATTGAGGCACTACTGAACCAGTACAAAAAACGAGGACAAGCAAGGCGGGACAGGAGGTGTAGATGTCACACAAGATGAGCAGAACAACCTTGTCCTGTCCTGCACGCCAGGAACTGAACACAACCCCATCATGGGCAGTGTCCTCCCTGATAGCGCGCAGGCCCAGAGTCTGAGCTCAGTGTGCAGAGCCAAGCGCTGGTGACAGGGTCAACCAACAGCCCCATACAAGGCAAGAAATGACCCATGACCAGGGTCTATCCAGGGAGCCCAGCCAGGAGCAAAAGCAGATGGAGATAATCCACCATAAGGCATAGAATCATGCAGTGGTTTGAGTTAGAAGGGACCTCTGAAGATCATCTAGTCTAAACCTCCAAGTCCAATGGGTCCATCCAGGAGCAGATGGAGATAGGCACAGCTACAGCACAGCTTAGGGAAAGACTAGAGGCCCCAGCTGGTGCTTAAACAAGGCTCCTGGGCCATGGATGGAAAGGGCCCATGTGAGCCTGATCAGTACAATCATGACCTGCTTTCACACAGAGCCCTGGGCAGCCTGGGACAGTCGTCTGAGTGTGAGGGTCCGTTCTGGAAAGCTGCACGGCCTGGGTTTGCCATGTGTTGGATTCAATGCCTAGAACATGCTGGGAGTGCTGCTGAGACTCTCAAACCCGTGCGTTAACCTCCTGCATTGTTTCAAAGCACGGGGATGGTTGTCTGAAGGGTGACATTAGTGAGTCCCTTCCGCAGCCACCCAGCAACCCACATTTAATTTCTTGCCACTGAATTGCTCAACAGTGAACACTTGATCTGCCATTCCCACACTTTCTTCAAAGACAGAGCAGAAATCCCAGTGCCCTTCTAGGAACAAGACGCCCTGCACTTGCTCATGTTAACACATTTATTACATACAGAACAGATATGGTTTGTTGTTTGATAGCATAGGGGACAAAGCATAGGAACATATTCATACAGCAGTCTCTTTACAGAATGCCATCTTCAGACCAAACAGCGGAGTTTACAGGCCTTAAGACACTTTTTAAAATCCTTTTGTAACATACAAGATACTTTACATACATCACAGTGGAGATATGACAGGGAAGTGTGTTGAAGCCAGTCAGTTCTCACCTTGCTGCCCAGCAGCCACCAAACGCCCACGGGATCTGACAGCAGAGGCTGGTTCTATGTAGCTGGAGTTGCCCCTCTTAGACATGTGCTTCTCCTGGAGGAAAACATGCACTGAGCTGGAAAAGAACCTGTTGGCAGAGGCCCCAGACCGGTCTCCTTGTGTTGCCAGGACCCAGTGGGTGACAGAAGACTGAGTACTGTCACTTCGACTGCTAAAACCAGATACAGAACAAACAGTAAGAGGTAAGAACGTTGCAATTCTATATTTTCCTATGGAAGGGACAATAGAGCTAAGGAACTGGGCCTACTAGGGCACTTTTTTTTTTGCTTCAGTTAGCTTAAATTATGAAGTTTACCTGTCCCTAACTGATGAACTGTCATGTCTGTGGAATCTGTGGTCTAAATGTTGATCCTGTTAACTTTAATGCACTCTGTGTTGTGATCCAAAGAGCTCTTCCTAGCAGAAAGCATTTTGGGAAAGTGAATGAGAAGTCTGGCACGGTCAGCAGTGCCTCAGTGAAATGTCCCCCTGCATGCAAGTGGTGGCTCCAAGCACCCCTTAGCCAAATGTCAGCCACAGAGCCCGGCGTGCCAACGGCTGGAGGACACTGTGCAGCTGGTCTCCTGCCTCGGTGAGGAGTGGTGTGGGTCACCAGCACCGCTCACAGGCAGCGTGGCCACCACTGTGGCTCCGTACTTCGGTGGCTGAGGCTTCTGTTCTCCAGAGATGTCCTCTTGCCCCAGCCTTTTCTGAACTGCGGATCCAAAAAGCGTTTTAATGCTGCTGCATCAGGACAGATGCCACATGTTAGAGCTTCCCCATGGAATACTGCATCCCTGCAGCATGAGTAGCTTTAGATCACAAGCTTTGGGGACAGCCTGGTCCATGGGGACATGCACAGGACACAGCTGGGAGATGCCCAGGAGATGGAGGCTGCTCCCAGCTGTCCCCATAGTGCCGCACTCGCACTAGGACATCCCTGTGAATCCTGGAGTGCTGCACAGCTCAGGGAAGAAACAAGATGACCACAAGAAGCTTCCAAATTCATCCCTAACAACTGCTACTTGCTCTAGTCCTGCACATCCAGGAAGGAGCATTCAAAGGAAACTGAACGTGTCCTTGTGGAGACAGGACTGTTTCTGCTGTCAGAAAGGGAGGACAAACCATTGCCTCTACATCTGGAGCTGCTTTCCAAACTACTAACGAAGTCATTGCTCACAATGCTAGGTAAAACAAGTCAGGAGATCTGGCCTCAATTCCTTTTTCTGTGTGACCTCAGGTGAGACACAGCCTTTCTGTACCTTGACTGCACCTACAGAACCTTTCCTAACTGACAGCCAGAGCGTGAAGGAAAACAGCCATCTCCTTCCAGCAGTTCCTGGGACAGGGACACAGCCTTATGAGACAAGGTAATCTCAGTGTGTTAATGCAGAATTCACAGCAGACCAACATTATCTGCCCTCCCCTGTATTTTAAAAGCCGAAAAATGCTACGCAGAGATAGCTTTCCAGCGAACCTTTCAGAATGAACTCAAGAGTTCTCTTCTGCCTGCCTTTGGAAGGGGGAGTTAAGAGTATTGCTCCCTTTTTTGCTCTTAGAAAAGCAAGGTTTCAGTACTCCTACCACAGCTTCCAAAGGCCCTGCGGCCTCCATGATCAAACACCCATCTCCCATCTGAGGCTACCAAGCAATCCTCTTGGGACACACACGGTCACCCAGCACACAACTGCTGAGACAACAGCAGCAGCAGCAGAGGAAGGGGATTTTTCCATCTGCAAGTATGGAGGATGTGTTGCCCACAGTAATGGCACTGCTGCCTTCTCCAGCCAAACTGAAGCACTGCCCAAACCCTGACACCGCTTCCTGTTGAACGTTCCTTGGACATGGCTGCTCTCAGTCCATGGGACATTATTCTGTGCTTAAGGGTGGATAAGGTGGAAAGTCCAATGGTGAACTAGAAAGGATTTCTGCCAGGGTGTTGCAGAAGTTGTGATTCAGCATCACCACTTTGGCAGGGGATGCCGGGGGGAACGTACTTCTTCTCATGCAGGTGGGAGTGAGGCAACTGCTGGAGAACCTGAGCCACTCGCCATCCAGCTCCCAAGTGCTAGTCAAAGGCTTTCCACAGTTCTAGCTCCAAGCTTCACTTCACCGATGCACTGCCATTTCTCTCCTTGTAGATGCCAGCTCCAGAGCAGAACAATAATCCAACCACGCAGAAAGCGCACGGGCCCAAGATAAAAGCTGCAAGTTCAGGGGATAGAAGGGGGTCACAGTCCTAGGCAGGAGCCGTTGCAGTTGTCTGGGGTCAGTTTCCAGCAGCAGGTATAATGCAGGTGTTCTGTATGTACATCTTGGCATTCAGGTGGGAGGAGGGACACTTACATTGGTGGGAAAGGAGAAATTCTCACTCAGGGATATATGATACCTGCCACACAATAATGTGGCTCCTTTCAGCCTTGGAAAGGACTGGCTTCACCTGGGTGGCATCTCCTGCATTCTCCTCTGTCTCATCATCTTCTCCATCCCCTGAAAAGAGAAAATGGAGAATAAAAAAGGCAAGAAAGAAAATCCCGAACTCCACTGCTCTGGAATACTTCCAAAGAGGCTAATATCCCTGCTACAGTCTCGGCAGCCTGACAACAGACAGCATGAGCTGAGACCTTCCTTTATGCCTGGAGAACATTTATAGCAACATGGTGCTTTTCTGAAGCAGGACTGTACAGATGGAAAAAAACAGCAGTAGAGAAAAATCCCCCTTCCTTTCAGAGAAGTCAATGTTTACAACACAGAGAGCCCTCGAGCAGCACAGGTGACCACAGTGGGGCAGCGATGTTTGGAGCCAGTGGCACAGGTGATTTTATTCTTTCTAGGGCCATTAATGCAGACTGTGTGGCACTGCAGGGACCCGCAGGAGTATGGTTTGGCAGCTCTGTGCTGTGCAAGAAAAACATTTGCTATCTGCCCTCAGAGCCAGAGGCAGAAGAAACAGAAAGCACTGCTCTTCAGATTTCATTCCCCACAACTGTGACCTCTCCATAACCGCAGCCCTGCACTTCCCCCCCCGTTCCAGATCCCTCCCACCACCGGCACTCACCGATCCGGAAATCAATGTACCCTTCTCCTCCGCTCAGCACCAGGACGTTCTTCAGCTTCTGCCCCTCGGTCTCTGTGGCCGCTGTGCTGGGGTTTTCCGAAGGACTGTCCAACACGCTCCCATTCAGGGTTGCCAAGACATTGCCTGGGAGAGGACAGAGGTGCTGTCAGTGCCCCTGCTCAGCCCCATGCGGTTAACCCACACACAAACGCACACACACAAATGGGCAGACCAGTTCCTTCTGCTGGTGAAATCACTGCAGATTAAAGTACCAATGCCTGACCCACAGTGATCTGCCAGCGCTAGAAACGGCACAGACAGCTGTCTGCTGCAGAGCAGCTCACACTCCTGCCGCAGAACAGATGGCAGGACAAGACCCTCACAAGAAAGGGCTGGGCTCATCCTTACCAGGCACAGAGACGAAGAACTTGACAGCATCACGGTGGCCGTGGAAACAGAGCTGTGCCTGAGCCATGGAGCAGTATGGAATGAAACTGCTGGCAGATTTGTCACTGTTGTCATCACCATACACATGGATGACCCCACCAGAGCTTCTGCCCTCTCCAGAGGTTGGTGAAGTCTTGTTGGCTGGGGACAGGGAGGAGGAATATTGTCAGTGATAGCTTTGAGTCCCATTTACAGAAGGGACTCAATCAAAGAGAAAAACTAATGAGCCATGAAGGAAAACCTTTAGAGGTGCAGGTCTCTTTAAAGGTCTCCTATGAAGGATGTGATTGAGGACACCATACTAGACTCTCTCTCTTAAGCTGGTAACAATCTACTTATTATAATAAACTATGTTTTCTCATCAAATCTAGTATTTGGCTACTAATGAGGCACATATCCATGGAGATGCTAGGCAAGAGTGACCCTAGGGCAAGCTTGACCAGGTCTCTGAGGTATCCCAGTGAAGGCCTCTTCACCAGCAGCAATCCTGTAGAAATCACCTACTGTCCTGGAATCAGCCTTGGTCTTTAGTACCTGGCAGGGTATCCTAAGGTGTCCACTGTACCCATGAGATATCAAGGCTACCTGGAGAAGAATCACTGCTATTTTGTGGATTGGTGAAGTTACTCAGTTTCCAAGTCACATCCTTTGCTCATGCAGAGCCATGAGTACACAGGCTGCGGAAAGCAGCCCCTGGGTCTGGTGAAGACCTCTCAGCCCAGTAAATGTCACAGCAGCGGAGTGAGGTTCTTCCTTAGTCCTTGATTTAGCCATGACATCAGAAAATCAGCTACTCAAGCAATGAACATCTGAAAGCTGTTCACCACCCACAGCTTCCAATGATTTTAAGGTGGCCTCAGGGGCCCATATCCTTCACATCCAGGCTTTGAGAATGGAGGTGCTCATCAAGGAACAGAGACCAGTGCGCAGAGCTCAGGACGGGAGATGCTTTCCTTCCACACACATCCATATCAGTCAAACAGAATCAGTACTGAAATCAGAAGGCTTTCACTTCCTGTGAGAGAACTGAACTGCTTGTTAATTATCTGCAGTTCTGTATTTTGGTTTGTATTTTGTATTTTATTAAGTGACTTGGACAAAGGAGACTTTTACCTATCAGGCTCAAGCCAAGATGGCAAGACAAGTACAAATATTTTGATGGAAGAATGAGAACCAGTGTATGCAGGGGGAAGATCCCCAAGATGAAGGCTCTGTGCACCTCTGTGCTTTTGTATGCTGTGAGCGGCTACAACTGGATGATCTCATCTGACTGGCACACAGGGCTGGTATTAGCACTTCATCTTGCTCAATATCTGGCTTCTTCTGCAACCAATATCAGATGCTTTAGAAGGAGGAGAGACATGTTGATAATGCTTCTGTACAGCCACAGAAATGTCTTACAATGAGAAAAAAATACTGATTTCTGACCCTGGAAAGGCTAAGGTAAGCATAAATTTGAACTCAGACCCTGCCTTAACTGGCACAAAACCAAACCATTCTTAATGTTTACCAAGGTTCCGTCTGGTTAAAAATCTTGCTTGATTACTTGCAGCTGGCAGGTACCACAGCACCTCCTGCCTTTGGACAGGAACAGATGAGAGAAGCATCCTTAGAAAACTGGGGATGACCAAGGAAGACCTTGGAAGAACAGTCCACTCCTGTTTCCTGGGACTCTCTGACTGAATGAACTTCTACAGTCCCCAGTCTCGAACCTAGTTTATCACAACAAGGGAACTACCGATGAAGAATAAAGTACTCTTAACACAAAATAAACCCCAGAGGGATGACTGATGAGGTGGATGAAAATGGTTTTAACCATGGGAAATGAGGATATTTACATTACTGTCTCTGGTTGCTTTTCTCAGATGCAACTTAGAGTGATGAGGAGAAATGGATGGAGAGCGCTGAATGGCAGGATGGAAGGGTGGGGAAGTGATTGCAAAGGTTAATGGGTGCAGGAGGAGTGAAAGCTGAAGGAAGGAGGCAACGGACTTACCCCGGAGCCCAAGGAGTTGGCCTCGGTGGAGGACTACAGCTAGGCACAGGCAAGGAGTGGGAACACAGAGAGGCACGGGAAGAGACAGGCAGGACGGGAGAGAAGAAAAAAGTGATTACTGCGAGAAACGTATAAAACCTAGAGAAACCGCAACAGGAGCTACAGGCTCTGATCGGTTTATACCGACATTGTTCTTGCTCACTTTGCTCTTAGAAAGACAAATGTAATATCTGAGATGGGAGAGGGACCATGGTCACAAGGATCCATTATTAAAGTTTCCAGTGAGATCTTACTGCTTACCACATTTTTACAGAAATGCCAAAAGATAGTGCAACTCGTTTACAGCAGGGAACAAGCCTGACTCAGGATTAGGGCGGCAGCCCCAAGGAAGAATGGGCTTTAAAACAGGGGTTCAGAAAGGAGACCAAGATTGCAATGTGCAAAGATGACTGTGTCACTGGCTTCCTGGTGTCAGTCCTGAGCACATCCAGCTCCACCAGCCCTAGAGGAGACCATCTCAGCCCTGACCTCCACAAGGGTTACACCAGGTTTGCTCCTCTTATACAAGAGCCATTTGCTTCTCAGACCTCCTACTAGAAGTGGTGAGAAAATGCAAATTTGGCTGCTTTCTGTTGAAAGCAACTGCAATCAGCCTCAAATCATACTCCCCCATTATAATCTGGAACAGATCTTCAAAATTAGATGCTGGCTGGCAGGTACAGAACAGGATTACTAAGAGCTTCAACTAAACTTCTAGCTTCAGAGATGCACCTATTAACTACTACTGCTGGGTCCCCTCACCAGGTTGGATTTGGTGTAGGATACTGATTTCTACTTGACTGATAAATCTGAGCCCTAATTTGAGTAAATGAAGCTTTTCTAAGGTCAGTTTCTGGAAAATACTGTCATGGAGACATTCAGATGCCTATGCCAAGACAAAATTTCCAGGGAGATCTTCCTGGTAGTTTCTCATCCCATGGCCTTCTTTTGGAGACTTAGTACAATTCCCAAAGCTCTGTTTCTCCTGCTTTCCAGTAGCTACAGAACCAGTTCACATCAGTCTGCTCTGTCCAGGTCACACTCAGTAAAGAAGACTGTACAGATGGCAGAGATGTCACTGGTCCCCAAGAAGAAAATGGCTTCAACTGAACTGAACAGGACAGTAACAAATACTTATTTGGTTTTAAACAGGTTAAATCCATTCAATTGAACACTTAATTCCTTAATAAAGAGTTAAATTCCTTAGTAAACAGTGAAACCAAGTTCAGGGTGGCTCATACTCAGGGTGCTTCTCTCTGAACACCGCTATGATCAAAGGTGCATCAGGTTCAGAGTAAAACTGTCCAGAAAGCATCAGCCTGCCAGAGCCACCAGCCATGCTGCACAAGTAACAAGCAAAAGCATTCCTTTTTTTAAAGGGAAACACAGAAGTATTTCCAATAAACATCACTTACTCTCAGTCAATGGAATGGAGATGACGACACCGTTCCCTGTCCCTACCCAGAGGCGGTTGCCAGCGATGAGCAGGGCTGTAATCCGCACAAATGAGAAGCCCAGCTTTCCAGTGCCTAGTAAACATGCATAACGATTGGAGAGCCAGTTATGACTTTGGGCAACATCTGCTAATGAATTTTCATTTCTTTCTGATCTCAATACGCAACAGACCATTTACTGACAGCCTCACCTAGCATCTTGCTGACATAAGGCTCAATGTCGACATCTTGAAGATGTTGATGGCTGTGGGCATGGTAAAGCCTCAGAGTGGAGTCCAGGCGGATAGAAACCCACACTCCATCTCCAATCCACGCCAGCTGTCGCACCTGACTCTCCCGCCGAGGGTGAGCATCAAAGGATTTCTGAAATGCCAAACAGGTAGGCCAATATGAGTTCACAAAAGGTTTGCAATTATCTGCACATTTACTCCATTTTCCTCAACTGAGATCACTTGTTTGGGTTTCAAAGCTCTTGGAGAATATGTGTTAATGCTGGCTGACCTCAGAAGTTCACTACAGTACAAAGTCCCTTGCTTGAAAGATGAGTTGTATAGCAGCTCTGCAGAGATTATGGTCTTTGCAGACCACTTCAGGAGCAAAAGAACATTTAGAAACCAAGAGCTTTCAATGTGCTTGGTAGAAAAAGAAAACACACAACTCCAGTATAAATTCCAGCAATCAAACTGCCTTGGCTCACTGACATGAACTTCAGATTCCGCTCTTCTTCTCCCTTTGATTAGAATTATTCCAAGCACTGCCAAACAGGTTTGTAGCACAGCACTGGACTGAATATCAATGAAAAGGCTCTAAATGCCATTTTATAGTTAGGCAAGTGGGATCACTGGGACTTGCTAACTGTACTCTCACTTTGTGCCACGATACCTACAGATGGAGAAGTCTTAGACCATATCAGAAGGGTAGCTGTGAGCACACATTTACACCTGTACAGTACGTGGCCACGCAGACTCACTACTAAAGGCAAAGCAAGTGCTCAGGTTAGACTTATCTAAAGATTCAAGGTCTGCAAATGGAGGAAGGAATAAATACACCCCCCTGGTCAACTGCGTCATAACATGACCCTGGTTGACAGTTTGCGTCCTACAGCCAGCAATGTCAATACAAAGGTTTTGCACTTCCATACCTGCAGCAGAAAACAGCTATAAGAATAAAGACAACACAAGCATGTGCATGCATACATACACATGTGCTCTCTCACCTCAATCTGCATTGTCTTAGGCTGGATAACATGGATTTTGTTCTTGTAGCCACACCAGACTCTATCATACACAACGGCCATGCAGCGGATGGAATGGTGAGTGTGACCGAGGTCCATTAGGTGGTAATTACTGAGATCCCACTGACCATCTAAGGGGAAAAACAAGTGTGGAAAGTTGCATCTCCTTCATGACATGTCAGTATACAATAAAATCATCTCCCTTTCCGTGTAGGTCTAGGTACCTGGGCTTAGCTAATACTGCAATGCCAATTTTGCTTGTGACTGTGAACTTCCTGTGAATCCATACTATTGCTGTGTATGTCAACTCCACTCTTACACAGAGTCCAGCTTCCCTGGGAAGCAACAGCCTTATTTGCAACTACAAAGATGATCTGCTCAGGTACAGCCTGGGCTGTGCGGAGCTCCCTGTACACACCTGTACATTCCAGAGGCTATTTTGGGGGTTGGTTGGTTGTAGAGCTGGAGTAGTGTTGATGCAGCCGTTGTTAGAGCAGGGATGAATTCTGGAGTTGTTTGGTTTGGTGGGAGTGGACATGTATCTAGATCAGATTCTAGCTCACCTGGCGGGGCTGGGGGTTCTAGACTATGTTCTCAATCAGACTCCCATGTGCATGTAAGTTCTAGAGCGGCTCTAGACCACGGTCCAGGTCACTGAACTGGTCTAGACTGTGTTCTAGACTGGAGTTTAAAATTCGTGGCTGTTTTAGGTCGCTTGTCTGGTTCAGAATGGGTTTTAACTCGACTAACTGTCCACTTGACATGGATGTTCTGGCTCTACTCAATGTTTCTAGAGTATGTAATTAGGTCACTTTATGGGTTCTAGATAACATCTCAGATTACGCCTAGGGTTCTAGACTGGTATATAGAACACTGAAGAGATCCAGAGAGCCATGGGGGGCCAAGACCTGCAGTCTAGATTGAGTGGCCCTTCTAGATCGGGGTTCAAGAGCATGTTCAAGGGCTGGGTACCAGGCTAATAATAATAACACCCCCCCACACACACACACACAAAAACAGAGCCCAGAGTGCGTCCTTTTCTAGGTCCACGTCCCAGAGCGGGTTCTAGGTCCGAGTTATAGAGTGTGACTCCAGATCATGTTCTAGGTACAGGCTCTAGATCGGGTTATAGAGCACGGTTCCAGATTATGTTCCAGAGCGGGTTCTAGATCACGTTCCAAAGCGGGTTCTAGTTTGGGGTTCTAGAGCGGGTTCCGGGTTGATATATTGTTCTGAAGTTGCTCCTATAATCTAGTAATGCACAACATTCAGGTTGATTTGTGTGTGCACAGTAACACCAATACAGCCCAAATGAATTAAACTTACCAAACACACCTCAAATGACTGCACAGCTATGTATTCCTAAAAGTGTTGTGTTTACTCTCCATGTGCTAGACAGCACATACACACATCATTTTGTTCAGAAAAGCTCAGGAAATGTTGTTAATGGAAATGGCCTTAGATGTTTTAGTATAAGGATTACATGTATATAATAGCTATGCATTTTACCCATATGTCTGTACTGTGGCAAGCCAGCACCTTTCCTTCTTGACCCAGAGTACAATTTAATCCATTGTTACACCCTTGGCCAAGCTTGGTTTTCTCTTACTATGCTGATTCTTACCTTCTCCCCGGTGGAATATGGCTAGTGTTCCATCTGCCAGAGCAACAAGGACCCTCCCTTTCACATGCCTGGAATCACCAAAAAGTAAATACTTAAAAAAAATCTGGAGAAGTAAGTGACTAACAAATATTTTCTAACGTCCATGCACACCATCTTTATGTTCTGTCTACAATTCCCACTCAGGTTAGCACTTGTAGGAACATCCTGCAAAGACCAAAGGTCATAGCTCTTACCTTTGCTGTAGTAAGATCACCCATGAATTTCCTGTGGAGGTTAACTTTTCCTTCACACTACAAACTCCATCAATTTCAACAAATTCCACCTAATTAACACCCCAGTGAAATTTTGCCTTTCTCCTCCCCACTTATTTCCTCCTGATACTACTAATCTCATTCAGTACCTTATTCACTGAATGGGGTCAGGTCTGCAGTTGAGCAGAAAAATGGCTCAGTATGAGGTTTTCCAGTAACAAACACCTTAGGAAACCCTCCTCACAAACCAACACACTTAGAAGAGCAAAGAAAATGACCACTAACAGAGAGCTGCTACCCCCATCTAAAATATTGCTTAGGCACTGAAACTTCTCCTTCAGCATCCCCTGGCATGCACACTTACACTAGACTCAGTACAGAGTCCTTCAGCTTTATTGAGTGCAGACATTTCTTCCAGTTGGATACAGCCGAGTGCACATAAAGCCTGCGAGAAAGGACAAATTGGGAGGGTTAGCAGCAAGGCCCCACACCTTCAGCCTGACTATGCTTGAGTCTTTTCTTCTGGTGGAGAAGGTGGAGGTTAGGTAAGAAAGTGAGATTAAATCCCTGTGACTGTGATGAGCAGTGGGCTCAGAACAACAATGAGCAATGAAACTCCAAAAACTCCAGAAACAAGAAGTGAACTAAAGGTGTGAGGACATGACGAGTGGTGCCCAGAGGAGAATGGAGATGAGAGAGAGACCTGCCAGCCCACAGGGAACTCACCAGCCGTTCTGTGCTCCCAGCCACATGGTGGGGGCAGCACTGGTGCAAGTCCCAGCAGCATCCCCATTCAACTCCTGGTCTGGCAGTGTTGTGCTTGACTCTGTCTTCGGCTGCCCATTCTCCCTGAATAGGCAGAAGAACACTGTCAGAGGCTTTTATCAGCAGCAAGGCACAGAATGCCCATCTGCGCTCACAGTCTGGCACTCACAAGCAGATAAGAGCACTTGCATACACAAATCGCTTCCTTCTGGTCAGTGTTTTTCAATGCTTGACTTCTGAATCTGCAATTTGCAAAACCTCCTTTTTTTCCCCACGAATACAAAATACTTCAAATCTATGAGCTTAACTTGGTGTTTGGCAGTACTACTATATAAACAACATTTTCTCTGTCCATTTTCAACTTCAACAGAAACAACTTAGGACAACTCAGTCATTTAAGAACAATTTCTATCCAAGACTTCCATCTTGCTGCTCAGGCTATCACATCAGACTAATTTGTCTTAAGAATTTTTGGGTGGAGAACATGCTTTCTTCATTATCTTTAGAGCACATTAGAGGTACTACTAGAATAAATCATTTGTTATTTTTACACATGGATCAATAAGCTCCTTCAGTAAGAAAATCAAGTGTACATGTACTTTGAAAGATCTGTCTTAACAGCAGGTCTAAATTCATACTGAGAGATCAAGTATTTGCACTTAAACAGCTGACACAGTCTGCTGCAGGTTGAAATGTTTATTTTAATTTCATCACTTTCTTTCTTTCCCTATCATCCTAGTTGTAATACTATTTGGGCACAAAACTGAAAAAAGTTCGACACTTTATCAGAATATCAGGCTGGTTCTCATATCAAAAAGCTTATGAAAACAGAGCTGATAAATAACTGAACTGGCACTTTGGCCCCAGACTGCCTACCCGTTCTGCCTGAGAGGTGCCTGTGCAGGGACTGGATCTGTAAACACGTGCTCTGTGAGGGGCCCAGGCCGGGCCTGAGCAGGCTCTGCCTCACTTGTACCATTCTCTGGTACCTCCATAGCTTCTGTCGCCTCCTCAGTAGACTGGGACTGGTTGATCTTCCCATTGCAGACAGCAGCAACCTCACCTAAAAGACAAAGAACAGCGTGAGACATATCGGAAAATGAGCTGGTAAGTTACCTATACAGAAGTCAGTCTGTCAACTTTTTAATTTATACTTCCTTGCTGAATTCAGTCAAGTCCTAAGCCTGAACAGAGGCTATTTTAAAGTGAGCCACAGTCTGTGATGAGCAAAACAGCAGTTGTCCAGGGCTGCCCACTGCAGTATGGAGTCAGCAAGTGCATCACTACAGTTTTCATATGGGCTTAACTGACTTCACGAGAAAACATGGTTCAGAGCAGAAAGCAAAGAGAACAGAAACAATTATAGCAGAGAAAACATATAACTTTTCCAAAATACTCTGCTGTATGACCCCCGCAACCAGGCTGTAGGATGTGGATCACTTGGAGAGAAAAGGAGGGCTCTGAAGAGAAACATACCAAAAGGGCATTTTGTCTTCCTGTACCACATCAAAAAACTTCTTGAGGCCTCTGGAGTAGTTAACTCAGGGACAGGAGGATGTAGCTGTAAGACCGTAAGCTCACACAGGACTAGCTATAATTGGACTGCCATTAAGTTTTATGTCCCAAAACTCACTCTGTCCCTTGTCCAGCACAGGAGTGTCACCACGTGAGGAACAGTTGCTTCGTGGCACATTGCAGCGGGTTGCACAGCCCACCAGAGTGATTCCTGCCAAGACACCATCCGTTCCAGACGACTCTTCAGGATTTACATCTCCCTCCAGAAAGATCTCGCCTGGAGGATAATCACTCTCACTGGCCGCTGAAGGGCAAAGAACAGATTGTCCCATAAATCTAGCTGTCACTGCTAATTGAAATGCAGCACCAACATCCAGGCTGGCTACAGAACGCTCCCAAACCTGGGCAAGGCTCACTCTTGCTCCCAAACCCCACCATTTATGTGCCAAAGGAACCATTTGCTAAACATTCAACAGTGAGGGATCTCTGTGGAAAGGTCCTACAAGAAGGCAAGGTCTGAGTTACGGTTTTGAGGGACAATTACAGAAGGCAGCAGGGTCCAAGGGTTAGTTCTGAAGTGAGGACACTACATTTGTCACTACTCGGTGGAGCGGGTGACCCTGTGCAGGTCACAGCCAGTGCCTGGGCCCCACTTACCAGGGATGCTGGAGATGCAGAGCACATGAGCATTGCAGACAGTGAACTGGTCCACCACTGTGCCAGGCTGATTGGCATCAATAATGACAACTTTACTTGTTGACAGCGTACTGGTGAGGATCCAGACACGACTGGATGTGGCATCCATTTCATGGAGCTCCTTTGCCTTCAGGAGAGCAAACACATGGGCAGGATAAGTGCTCCTCTCAGATCAGACTGAGCGTATTAGTGCTTGGCAACATTTACACACACAAAGACCACAATGCCGGCTTCAAAGAGTGAAGTGTCTTCCTAGCTGATGCAAGTAAGCAATATCAGCTATGAAAATTTTGTTCATGTTACCACACTGCTATCCGGAACACCAGCCACAAAGCCTGCCTGGCTCCTTAGGGCAAGAGTAGTTTGGCCATTCATCTCCCTTCTGAGATGTCTGACTAATGTATCACTGAACGTTCACTTTAGACAGAATACCACAGAGCTGGGATGCACTCGACCTGCCAACTTAAGCAAGCTCATCTCAGAAGACTACAGGGCAGCAGTGTAAGACAGTGTGGAAAAAAACCCCCACAAACCAGAAAGGATAAAACACTGTATTATTATCTGCAAATTACAGCTTGGTTCTTAAAAAAAAAAAAAACCTAATACTTAACACTATTAAAAAAACAAAGCTGGAATAAATCTCAAGAGCTTCAACTTCTGAATCAAATGGACTCATGGACTCTGCTATGTGTCTGTTCTTTTTAACAAAGCTTTGCCTGAATTTATTTTTAGTTTACAGTGATGAAGACTCCATAATCTTCCTAGCAACCTCATCAGGCACTTAATTACACTTATTATTAGGATTTTTTTTCAAAATTCTAAGTGTTTCAACAGCAGAAGTTGGAAATTTTTATCCTGGATGATTTATCCCAAATCACACATAAAAGTTACTGAAGAGCCAGAACACCAGAACCCTGCCGCACAAGACAATGTCTCAGAAGTACAAGTTAGAGCATTGTATGTCATAGTACAAAGCTATTGAGGGAGGGAGCTTGTCAAGGATGGAATGAAAAAAAAAACACTGGAGGAAAACAAACAAACACTTTCTTTTCTGACCTTTTTCTTTTCAGGAGAGGTATGGTTACTTTTGTTGTTCTCGCCTTCCACTTCCCTATCACAGGTGAGGGGATCACGTCCAGGATCCAGTTTCTGTCCATTCCCAGACTCCTGCTCCAAAGGTCTCCATCCCGTGAGATTGACTCCAGCTGCACACCACAGCTAAGTAACAGAAACAGGAATCTTAAAGCAAGAACTCTGTAGGCTCCAGGGTCTCTTGAAATTCAGGCACCTTTGTAGGAACTGTGGACACATGTCAAACTTCTAAAACATTTACTTGTAAACAACAGATCTTATTGATTCCTACTAGGAGACAGTCAGATTTGATGGAGGTAAGATAAGGTTCTTGTAACCTAGCAAAAAAAAAAATAATCACTGTTTTTTTAACAGATGTGACTCACAAATTTAAAGAAAATAAAAATAACAGATCAGGTGCATAACTGAAAACAGGCTTATGAAATAACCTCACGTTTTTCTGACTCTGGTGTTCCTAAGTCATGGTAGCAGAGCACGCAGGACGTGCCAGATATCGCTAGCCTGGAGAACAAGGAGCATGACTGCTCAGCCAAAACTGCCAAAACCCGCAGTGGCTGCTTGGCTGAGGATCCACATTCAGCGCACTCCCATCCTCCTCGCACCCCCTGTACTCTTCTGCTTCCTCACATACTCCTTTTCCCAAAATTCAGTGTTTATCTAATCTTAGAGAGCTATTTAAAGAACTAAGACAGCAAAACATGAAGTTACAAAAAAAAAAAAAAAAAGGAAAAGGAAAAAAAATTCTGCTGGTTTAGCTCCTTGTGTAACAAGTGTGGAGCAAAAGAAGCACACTGCATCCTGGGCACAGTGCTACAGAAACAAATACTGGATTTACCCAAAATCATAAAGGAAAGATGCTGAACAGAATATTATCCAAAGATCACACCAGCCTTCTAGGAACAACAGCGTAAGAATTTTCTTACAATTTAAACATCAGAATGACATTCTAAAAATCACCTCTGAATAAACTTAATGACAAACTACCTATTTCAAAACAACTAATTACAGCAGATAAATGTGCTACCTGCAGAGAAACGACCAGCCATTCTCAACTGCAATTCTACTCAAAATATTCCACTATTGATAGACACAGCTTCACAAAAGTCTGCTCTAGATTATTTTGGCCCATTACCAGTGAATCTCAGTCAACAATGGAAACTTAAAATGAATGATGAAATACGCTTTTACTTTCACCTACTTGTTTTCATGGATTTTATATTGTTTTGTATTATACCCATAGGATTCTTTATAAGCACAAAATGTTGCTGATATAAGAGTTGTCTCAAAAAAGTATATGTAAGACAGAAGCATAAGACCTGGCAACCAGAATCAGCAGAGAATTAGGTCCTTACAGAGAGAGGTACTTTTCCCTACGGATACTAGAAAACATCATTCAAAAAAGGAAGCAGAAGATAGAATTTGGAATATATAATGTAAAAAAATTATAGATTGCTGTAAAAATTGCACATTCAGCAAGCAAAATTGTTTGCTTATTCCCTGTCCCCTTTCTGGACCAGAATGGAATACAGAGACAACGTACCTTCATGGTCGGGTCCTTCTCTACTAGTGGGCGACAATATACAGGCACGGGGACATTTTTCATGCGTGTGTCTTCCTGACCACCATTGGGACTCAGCTGGGGGGGAGAAGAGAAGATGAGAAAGAACAGTACAAAGCTGTGAAGACCAGATTATGATGACAGAGATGTCACCGATGTGGCAGAACCCAACTTACTAGCCTCAGAGATGGGTGCAGCTGAGGCTTCACCTCACATCTTGTGTGAAAGAGTCCCTACAGGGCCGGGAGCAGCCGACTCAAGACACTGCCCCTCTCCCTGTGACACGGTGCCCCAGCTCTGCTCAGCAGAGGCTACACATTGCATTGCTGATGGAGAAAGGGCTGTTAAGAGGAAAGAAGTCAGAACACTGGTGTTCCCTTCCACCATGGCCTGAAACTCATCCACTTTCAAGCCACACTGCAAGGCTCCTTCCTTTCAGGTCGTCTTTAACCTGTTCAATGAGTCACAGGCTAACAAATGAGGCTTGATGGCATTTGATTTTGTGTTACTGCTGGGGAGAAGTAGAAGCAAACTGTGCTACATTTGATTTTTATATTAAATGATTGGTAAAGTTCTCAGGGTATAAATGAAATATATAATTGAATGTGAACATTAGATGACACAGAAATAAAAACAAGTACTGGGCTCTGGACAAAGATGAATTGTTTTTGGTTTAGGATAGGTTCTTTCAGCACTTTGCATGCAGAGGAATGCCCCCTCCATTGACTTTGGTGAACATACAGAAAAGATTAATGCAATTATCATACAAATAAAACATGCATATGATACCTCTAAATGAACTATTTCAGGACTAAGGCTAAGGTTACCAGTGGGAGAGTTAGGTCCTCACAGGTTTCGCTGTGAGGGATGATGTCCCCTCAGCTTCTCCGGAGGGCGGTCCCTACCTGCTTGTACTTGGCAGGGAGGCTCCAGCCACAGGCCTGCAATCGCCCGTCGTCGTTCCGCACGTGCTCCCGCACCTGGCGATACTGCTCCCGCTTCTGCTCGCGACGTGCTGAGGACGTGCAGTCACTGAGGAGAGAAGAACCAGCATTACTTCTCAATCTCTGGTTAAAAACAGAAGCTGGAGGTTAAGGGAGTGTCGCTGTAGCAGGGGGAAAAACCACAAAGCAAACCAAATCCATCTTTGAAAACAGATGCAGGAAATCAGAGAGAAAAACACTCTTAAGAAGCAGGCAAAGGCATCCCTAATCTGTAACTCCCTGTTACCTGAGCGATATGACAGGCCAAATCACTGTCGTCTCCACTTCAGTGCTCCAAGAGCCCTTCACAAACAGGGAATCAACCTTCCATAAGACCTATGAATCTATGAGATTACACCCAATTTTTGCTTAGCTGTTAGAATTTACTGATCTAATGTCTCCATCAGGAAGACATTCTGAGTTCTCCCCTTCTTCATTATAGTCAAGTATTTATTTTTCTGTCCATTTTAAAGCTTTCTTTGCTGACAAGGAAAATATGTACTAAGTGCTGTTGAAACTGCTGGAATCAAGCTGGAACAACTCCAGCTTTATACTGGCAAAGGTTAAAAGAAAAATTGATCTGTGAGCTTTCAAGATATGTTTTAATATAAACAAAGGCTGTTTGAATACCAGTTCCAGCTCTCAATATGTTTTTGAAGTATCATTCCAAGGTACAAACATCAGCAAAAAATCCAGTCCACAACAAAAACACCTACACGCACATGCACACACATACCGGCATATATACTTAAAATAAAAACAACCTCCTGCTAAAACAAAACATTTCCCTGCACGTGCTTTGGCCCCTGGGGAGAGGATAAGAGAACAACTTCTGACAGTGGTTAGTCACATCATTTAATGCACTGCTGGAAAGCACTCAGACACCACATAGCGACTACGATATTGTAAGTAGATAAAAAGAACAGAATAAAGGCAGTCGGTACCTATAAAATCCAAATTTACCCTTCTAAACACAATCTCTATTCTCCTGATCTTGCACCTTTCCAACAAATCCTTTTTATTACTGAAGTCATAATACTTTACCATGACACTCTCCTAAGTCCTTCCACAAAAACATACCACATAAGAAACTGTACAACCTCGTCATGGTAGAATACACGCATTTCGACATCGGGTAAAGCACAGAAGAGTTTTCTCCCTTCATGCCAGAGACATAAAGGCTAGGGAGAAGATTCTGCAGTAGCAACACTAAAAAAAGTCTTTTTAGCATTGTTAAGATTAAAGCCAGATATTGTAACCTAAATGTGCTGTTGAGAGAACTTCTAATCTCCTTGTCAGGAGGGTTGGGCAAGACACTCCGTCTCACTGTCCTAACGCTGCCACCACACTCTCCCAGAAAAGCCCTACTTCAGTCTATCAAGCAGTCTGCAAACACAAGTGCAGAACCAGGGGTGAGGCCAACTCAAGCTGACAGTGGTCCCTGCTGAGATGAACCATCATGGTCTAGAAAGCCACGGCAGCGATATGTTTGGGAGGACAAAGTTTGCTGGGCCCATCCACGCGGTAGTTAACGAGTGAAAGATCAGAGAGATAAACCACAAGAAACAGAAACATATTAACACCACACAGACTTTTTAAAAAGTGGAAAACAGCTTATTTTAAGAAAAGCTGCTATTTGGGAGAGCTGCAGGGAGACCTGGCTTGGCACCCAGCACACGACTCACTCGTCAGGGAAGAACTCCAGCGTGCGGCTGCCGGAGGAGATCTGGCACATGGTGTGACTGCGGCGCTGGCTGAACCCTGCTGTGGTTGGAGACTTGTAGTGGATGTTCACAGACGGGTAGGTCCTCTTTGCTGGTGGGGGACTCGAGGAAGAGCTGAACAGACGGCTGAAGCTAGGGACAGAAAAAGGCCGAGAAATAAGATAAAAGGTGCCTGGGGACACAACACACCGTCTGTTCACAACAGGGAAGCAACAGGTATGCAATCAGGGACTGTAAGCCCTTCATGAAAACTGCCCTAGTTCAAACATAGAGCTAAGTCCTCAGTTTGACTGACATAAGGTGTTTTTAGCTTCCACGAAGAGATACTTTCTGAAAACATTTCTTTATTAAAACTGATTGTGAGTGTATGCATGTTTCTATTCCCAAGGTACTCACTAGTTTTCAGCTTGTAGAACAAAACCAATGCGGATGTTCAGATCTGATTTTAATTTCACTAAGAACAAAGGAAGCCCTTGAAGGCAAAAGGGTTCAGCTAACAACACTTTTAGTTGATGTTTCATTAATGTCAGAGTCTATAAGTTGCTATCTGGAGTAGAAATGGCAACGCTTCCCCTTTTCTTAATCTTACACAAACTACCAAAGAACTTACAACTGCCAAATGGTGGATTTCTTCTTCTCCTGAACAGACGGGTGCTCACGGGAAGCTCTAAGGATAAAGACAGCAGAAGCAAATTAATTTCAGCTTCTCTTACTCAAGTTTCTGCCAACCAACAGGCCATTTCCACCAAGGAAGCCATGTCAAAATTCAGAATTCATTCTAACACATTTCAAAACACAGCAGAGGAATTGACATGCACTGGTCCTTAATGTAAGCACACCCAATCACTTCATGTTTCAAAACTGAAATGAAGTGTAAGTAAGTGTGTTTAATTGGAAGTTTTATCAGCTCCCTGCAACATTATCATTGCCACAATTCTAGTCTAGTAACTACAAACCCCAGCACTATATTCATTTCAAGCCATAGACCTTAGAATTAATTAGAAGCAATCCTATTCCCTACAGCTTCTCCTAGCTTAATTAGCACACAAGAAACAAGCAAGACCAGCAACTGCCCAGTGTCTCCAAATAATGATGGTAACTCGAGATTTACAGCCCAGGTTTGGGAATAAAAGAATTAGGCACTAGGAGAGAAGCATCTACAGTCTGGAAAACTTTCAGCACTTCTCAATCCATCTCTCGGTAGGGTTTCCATCAACCACAAGGTCAAACACAGCCAGGTTCTGTCCTAAATAGGAATGTTCACCACCACTCAGTCTCACCTGATCATCTCTGTCCACCTGACAGCCTCCTGGAGCTCCATCAACCTCTCCTTGTATTGATTGCGCTCCATCAGAACCCGAGCCATTTCCACGCGGGTGAAGCGGCGGCGCTGGGCTATGGGAATGTTGTCCTGCAGGGGGGAGGAGCACTGCTTCAGCCAACAAAAGATGGAAGGGGATTGATGTTAGTACAGGACAAGTCAGGAGACAGAAAGACATATTTGTTAGCTGTCCTCCTGCATATGAGGTGCTAATTCTAGACAAGTGATCTCCAAACTATGGCCCATGGACCTCTGGGGTGTTCGGCAAACCCATGGAAATTAGAATTCGAACCACCACCACCACCACCACCACTACCAAACTGAAAACCCCACCCAGGGATTATTGCCAGCAAGGTGCTTTGATAGTCTGCAAGGAATCAGGAGAGTTGACAGTGGTCCGTTGGTCCAGAAGTTTGGAAACCAAAGTTTTAGTTCATTAGTAAATCCACCCACAAGCAGCAGGAAGCACCACATAATGTCACCTGTCCCCTCAAGGGGACTAGGAAGGACACGTTCTGTTAGTACACACTGATAAAGGTGTAGGGCACAAGAAACTAAAGAAAGGCCTTTTCCACTTTGGCGATACAACCTGGCCTTCCAATGAGGGCACATGTGGCTTTGGAGGCAACAGAAATGAGATTCTGTCTGTCTCTTTTGAGGAGTGGAAAACAAGAACAACATGGCTAAGTTGGGGAAAACACCTGCCCAAAAAGAAATTGTAGGATTTTGGGAACTCATTACTAGGCAGTGGCACTGGGTTTTGCCTACACGTGGCAATGCCCAAACTCAGCCTTTGTGGTGAGTACTGAGAGCTGGAATAGCGCAAATTAACCGAGTCCCTCTACAACCTCCCTGGACTTGGAATAAACATGTATGACCAGTCAAAACAAGAAGCATATAGATGAAAAATAATTTTACAAACTTTTTTTATTATTTAAAAAAACCAGACCTCCTGCCAGTTCAGCTTAAAAGAAATCCAGTACTCTTGAGCATTTCACAAGTGCAACTTGAAAATTTTCTTATCTGCCTAAATACTCAACAGACCAAGTTCACCCCAGTTAAGTCAATAAAATTAGGATAGAATTGAACCTGCTCCAATACCTTCTGCACACAGTAATATTGAAAAGAAATGTATCTAATTTCCTGTCCCAGCAGAGTGATATCTAGAGGTAAAATCTCTATTACTGCTTTGGTTTGCCTTATTTTTTTTTCCCCTACAGTTGGTCTTTGTTGAAAAGCCTCTACCTCAGCCAAACCAGTCTGAAGAGCTATAGAAGAACAGTCCACGAGCCTTCTCTGCCTGTACCTTGTAACAGGCACTACTGGCTTGTGTAAAAGAAATAATGAGAAAAACAATGTCGCAAGATCGAGATTACAGAACTAATAAAAGAAGGCAGTTAGGCTGCAAAGCTGCCTGTATAACCTGGGTTTCACTGCATAATGTCCTTACAACTTACAGCTTCACTGCCAACGTGGAGACAACCTCTTCTGGACAAGCCTGACTTTCACAAGACCCCAAGAGAAACCACACTGCACGCTAGACTGTAATTCAAAATTAGGGAGACCTAGATAAAACAGGAAGATGCTGAGCGGGACACTGCTCGGACACTGTTCTACAGAAATCACATTGTGCATGGTAATCGCTACTTGTGTTGGCTGCATATCTGTGCCAAACTATGGTTTGAAAGTCATATGAAGAGGTAATCTCACGGCATCTATTAGCAAAGCTCATCAGCAAAAACCTGCAGCTGCCATAATTGTTAACACACATCAGTCTGCATCTCAGGACCCAAATATACGAAGAAAGATAGAGTAAGTATATAAACCCCCTCTCCCCGCAGGCATTTTAGTAATGTAATATACCAATTCTGTACAGAGATAGCTGCTTACATCCTCCACCTCCTCTTTGGGTTCTCGTCGGGCAACAATCGCTTCAGATTTCACTCTAGGAAACAGGAAGAAAGGCATCAAACCAGCAAGTGATACCATGGGTGGCCCTGGGGTGTTTGGGAGGAGAACCATCTATGGGAAGGTCTGTCTGCATGCATCACAAGGAAACATTTTCAAACCACAACCTAAGTGTCCAAGTTATGTAATGCTTCTCTGCTATTTTTCCTTCCCTTTTGCAGCATGTTACTCCGAACAGCTTCACCAACATCACACCATTTCTTCGGAATACTTGATGTAAGCATCAAAATACATATCACTGGAATGGACCAGCCCATTTCTATTTCAGAGCAATAACCTACGTTGAAATGTTTGATGAGATCTTAACCATGGGAAAACTGAGTCTCTGTCAGCAGTGAAAATGCTGGCTTATGTTCTTTTGGGCTACTTCTGTTTTCAGGGCAGTGAAAAAAGTCTCAATTGTGAAGGACAGTCTGCCATAATGGTAAAGAAGAGAACACAAAATCTGTGTTAACAAAATATTTAAAGTATTTATCTGAGTGCCTTTAATTTCTTTAAACTCCATACTGCGGTGCAGTCGTGCAGTCCCATTTGAATTACAAGCACTTTTATTAGCAGCAAAGACAACGCAGAAAAAAAAAAATGCTGTCTCCATCTCCTAAAAACTCACACTTGCCAGTTAAAAGTCCATGTCCCCACTGCATAATACATATAATATATTATATGTATTACATATGAGAGACTCAAAAATCATTAAAAATAAAATCAGACCTATTTCCACTGCTGTGAGACTACTTCTATTTCAGACATTTTGAACAATGAAGAGACCAATTTGTGTTCATCTTGGTGATTCTGCACTCAGATTCCAAGGGCAACCTTCCAAATTCCAGCTGCAAAATAAGCACTGTCCTCTGAACTGAGATACCACAGCGCAATGCACAGCTACTCAAAATGTAATTCTGCTGCTTTGAGCCCTGTGGGTCACCTTTGGTTTTAAGGATGTAAAATTATCACAGGCTTTGCTAGTTATTCAGGCTTCACTCTCTCTAGCTTAAATGGAAAATATAAACTGTTATCTCACCACATGCTACTTGCATGGGACTTTTAACATGTCTTCTGCCTCTTCTCATTCTTAACGTGAACAACGAAACAATTAACAATACTGACATTTAAATACTGTTTGTGGGAGCTTGTATTAGTTCTTTCATTAAATGAATGGGCATTCATCCCTCTCAAAGCTGCCTTGGCTGCTGCAAGGATCAAGCTCTTGACAGTGCTCTTGACAGTTTCCTTCAAAACTATTGGTTTTGAAATTCCCACCCCTTTTTTTTTTTTCTTTCTGATTCAAACTGCAGATTGAAACTCTGAACGCTTCCCTCCAGGGAGCCTGGATTTGCAGTTGCTGCTGCAGAATCCTAGTCCTGGGGAGGCAAATTCTGCAGGTTTTCTGACATCCAATAATATGTTCCAGTCCAATAAAAACAACATAACACTAAAAATATCTCAGCCACCTACCATCAGCCTTGAATTACCTTTGAATTCCAACGCTGACCTCCATGATGGAAAAAGAGCAAAACTAACACAGGAGGAGGGTTTATCACACATGTCCTCCCAGCTCCCTGGGGCAGGGTGTGAATCACTCACCTTTTCAGCTCCTCCTCCAGCTCCTTGACTCTGGTTTCCATTTTGGCTTTGGCCTGCTTTGCTGCTTCCAGCTCTCCCTTCAGCACTTCTTGCTCTCCAGACAGCTGGTCCACCTTGGCAATCAAATCATTCTTCACAACGTTCAAAGCATTTCTTAAAGGTGTGAAAGGGACAATAAGCAAAAATGCCCAAAACCAGCAGCTGTCCATAAGAGAGACCTGAAACTAAAGTCACAGGCACTACAAGGAGAGTTGAAACGAGTGTATTTAAACAAATCAGTCCAGCTATAACTCATGGAAAAGCAGATTTTGGCAAGAAGGAGCTGCAGAAGAAAACAGAAATCACAGAAACATTTAGGTTGGAAAAGACCTTTAAGATCACAGAGTCCAACCGTAAACCACTACAATTGGTCAGGATGAGGTCTGTCCAGTCCTGTATCCTGACTGACAGACCAAGATCTCCTTAAGAAGATGGCAGAATATTGCAGAAAGCCAGGTGTATGGTAACCTGTCATCTGCATAAGGTTCAAAACTATTTTTAACAGAATGAAGATCTGAAACACCTTTCAGAACTGCTATTATCTGTAATTGTGGATAATTGTGGATGATGGTAATATAAATAAGCACTTCCAATCAGCTTCAAAATACCTTAACATCTCTAAAATTAGCAGCTTCCTATAGTAAGTCCTCCAATTCTACCCTAGGAGTACTTTGCCTTCCTCTTCCTGGCTGCTTAGTTTAATATCTGGTTTGCCAGCCTTTCTCAAAAAATAAGTCTGCTTCTCCCTTATCAACTATTAAATCTTTGAAAACTCTTCTCAGTAGTAAGAAAATTGTCTTTCCAAATAGCAAACCTTGCAAATAAAAGCTTATAACCAGCAACATCCTCACAAAGGCTGAAACCCACATCTAGATTCCCTCTGAAGTTCAAAGCTTGCCACTGACTTCAGTTGGGATCAGACCCCACCAGCACATGCCCAAAGACCTCACCCAAGTGCCTGTAGAAAGGTAACAGGAAAGTTGCTCAGAAGAGCAATTCCCCTCCTACAAATCAAGGAACAACAAGTATTCAAGAGAAACTGTCAGACAAGTGAGCAAGGCCCTGTGAGGCAGGAGTTCTGGGTAAGACCTACTTCAAGACATCTCACTTATAAATAGGCAGGCAGGTCAGAGCACACAACCGTTCCTTACTTGGTCTCCAGCAGCTGCGAGTTCTCCAACAGCAGATTCCCCACTTCTTTGCCCATTCCTGAAAAGAAAGGCCAGGCAGTTTTCATCTCCTCTCCCAGAAATACGAAGCTCATGTGGCACTGCCTGACTCATGCTTGAGGAAGATAAATCACTTTCGTTAGGCTTCCCTAGGCTTCTGTGTCCTGCTGTGGAGGGTGAAGGGCCTCTTCCTGAAAGACCACGCAGCACAAGCAAAGACACTCACGTGTCCTTCTGTAAAGAGCCCAAATGCAGACCTAGCTTCTTACCCCCGCTTCCGCAGACCCCCGTGAGAGGGACAGAGGAGAGCTTCCCTAACTCCAGTGAGGGGAAGTCAGTAACTCCTGCTTCAGCCCTGAGCTATTGCAATTATTTTTTATCATTGCTCGTACAGAAAGAAGGTAGAAGTTCATAGGTTTTTCAAGGCGGACAGTCCAAATTGCTGGCCAGAGCTGCACATCAGTGATTTTCTTTCTTTCTCAGTGTAAGCCAAATTGTATGTTTCTCAGTGCAGATTTGGGATCATGGTTGTGATCAGCTTCATGCAAGTGAAAGGATTCCCATTATCAGTCTTACACCAGAAAAAAAAATAACAGGAGTTAAGACCCACACTCAAGAAAACATGTACATCAGACACACTGCACTTGCACTTGGGCATCAACGTACGACAACTGCAATATGCAGATTGGGTTGCAAGCACTTTGAAAAATCTGGGGCTAAGAGTGAAGGTCAAATTCAATATTTCATAAAACCAACCAGAAAGGAATTTAGGGACCAAAAGCACATCTGGATTGTTTCCTGCTGCCAGGGGACTTGCCGGCTCTGAGGGGCAGCTTCTGTCTTACAGTGGGGAATAGAGCCCACCCGAGAACTAAAGGCAAAGAGACTTCTCCCTCTCAGAGGACAGTGCTGAGGGTTTCAGCTCATTTCTCACCACAGGTCCCAGAGCATGAAGAAGTCTCACAGCCATTGGTGTCTGTGCTCCTTGCCCTGCCCTCTGAACTCTCTCTTCCTTTACAGCAAAGACATCAACAGTTTTCGTGATCTGTTACTTGCTGATTAATTAATATTTGCAATAAAATAAAAACAACACAAACTTGAAGTAAATGGAAGTTAGAGAAACATGGTAGTATACAAGAAGTGAGAACACAACACTCCAACATACAGATCCTCTTCCCACAGTTAAATGGGATGAATTTATGATGGCAAAAGCAAATTCCCAGCAAGAATGAGTAAGAAGCAGCATTTTCAAACAAACTTTGAAAAATTAGTAGGTGGATAATTAATCACTTTGATGTTTCAGGCAACAATGTTCTTTGGATCCTGTATCAAAGAATATTGCAAACAGCAAAAAGTGAGAGACATTAACTGCAATATAAACTGAGGTGTATTTTTGGTTTGGAAAGGTGAATGACTTATAGCCCTTTCTTTTGTGGCACACCATATGTTGATTGGAAGAACAAGAAGTCATCTGTTTATTCAACGATTTTCTTGTTCTTTTTTAGTGATTCTACAAATTATCAAATAAATATTTAGCCAGTAAGACATTAAAATGGCACAAGGACTTTACAGCTGCTGAGGGACATCAAAGGAAAGAGTTCATCCCCAGGTTTTTTGGACTAAATCTTTTTCTTTCCCATTCTTGAGTCATCTGTCCCTCTGTGTGACTGTTTTTGGAAGGGAAATGAACTCTGGTGGGCAGGGTAAGCTATCATGACAGAACTAAAAGCCGCGCAGTGTTCCAACCATCAGTATCCTCACCACAGCTTCTACCTTATTTATGTGTGACAGTCACAGCCCAACACTTTAACCAGCAAGAGGTCTGAAGGGCTAGTCTTGCAATAAAGAAATGGATGAAGCCACCTCAGAGCCATAGAACGGACACTATGAGATAACCTTATGCAGGTTGTAATGGGAAAGCCCTGCTCATGGGGAAAAAAAAACACTGTGGAGTGACTAAAAGGAGGTCTCTTCACTCCTTTGTGTTGTGGAGCAAAGGGAGGAGAGGTCTGGACTGAACCCTGTCTAACAGAGCCCATCCTACATGGTCCACCTCCCACAGCAAGGCAAGTATTGTGAAGCATCAAAGTGGATAATCAACTACAAGAAACAGAGGAGAATCCCCAAACCACCGCAACTGACCAGCAGCATCCTGCTTCTTGGAGAGGTGATACCACCACAACAAAAAAAAACCAACCAAGGTAATGCAAGACATATGGAGGGATGTTGAGTGAATGGAGGAAATTTAGAAAAAAATGCACGNAAAAAAAAAAAAAAAAAAAAAAAAAAAAAAAAAAAAAAGAAAAAAAAAAAGAAAAAGAAAAAAGGCCTTCGCCTTACCAAAGAAATCATCCCGTACTATGAGAGCCATCCCATACGAGAAAGGGAACAGAAAGAGATGGGGACAAAGGGGAAGAAAGGAAGAGAAAAAAAGCAGCCATTAAGTACCAGTCTGTAAACAGCAAACAGAGCAGCTCATCAGCGTGTGTACAGCTGTGTGTGGTGCCAGAATACGTGATGCTCAGCAGTAACTAACCTACACCTCGTTCTGCTGCAGCCTGGCCTAACAGGGATTTACACCTGCAGTGTCAGGACAAGCTCAAGATGAGCTCATCTGTTTCTTCCATCTTCATCATTTCCCCTGGACTACAAGTCTTTGGGTTTCCCATCCCACAACAAAGGTAGTTCAACAGACATTATGAGTACAGTGAGGGAAGGACAGAGGCAGAAGGAAAAACAAGAGTGGGGTGAACACCAAAGCTCTCATCTGGCCTTTGCACAGGCCCAAATCCACCTCCACACTGTGACAAACTCCAACTCAACTTCAGCAGGAGGTTTTCTGAGAAAGGACCACAAAAAAAGTGGCTTACAGTAAAACCAATTTGAATTAAAAGCAGGGATGACGCCATCCCTTCCTTTTGTAGCTTCACAGAGCCAACGCCGAGAGGTGCTGGGCAGAGGAAGGTGACAGCGCATCACCACACAGCATCACGCTATTGTGTCTGCGCAAGTCACCTGCCTTTACCACAGGGAAAACTTCATCTAGTTTGCACTAAAATCAAGAGACATCCCCTTGACTTCATCTGAAATTGCATCAGGGCCTAAGTGCATTTTATGGAAAGGTGCAAATCTTCTGACAACAAAGGCAGTATGTCTTCATCAAAACAAATGACAGAACTATGACTTAAACTCCTGTCAGAAAGGCAAAGCTTTCATCAAACACAGAGGCTTTGCCACTCTAAACCATCAAGAAAGTGTTTTTAACGTCACTACAGATATTCCAGAAGAGGGTCAGTCTGCATCAACTAACCCACAGTGGCCATCGTGTGCATGAGGGATTCCTCACAGCGTGGTTCACTGGGAGGAGAGTGGAACCTAACCCTGTGCCCAGCCCAGCTCTGCTCCAAGCTCAGCACCCATCCTGACAGAAAAAAAAACCACTTTGAGCCCCAAGACCTTGAGTGACAGGCCAGTGTGACACGGTGGAGCAAACCTGCAGAAAGCCACACAAGAAGAGCTTATTGAAAGGCAGCAGGCGTGTGAGCACAGAGCGGGGATGTCCTGCTGCCCAGGGACCCACCGGTGCAAGGCAACCAAGCAAGGAGAAGGTGGGAGAAGTCTGCGAAGCCAGCCGTGTTTGGACAAGAGCAGGGGAGTATCACACGTGTATACCACGTCATTCGACCTCAACAAGGAAAAAAGAAACAAGAAAGGAAACTGAGCAGAGGAGATACACACCTGAGAACTCCCCTATGGGTCATGTCCAGCGAAGCACAGAGAGACAAGGGAAAAAAAGGAAGTGAAAAAAGGATCAATCAGTGACCGAAACCAACAAAATAAAATTTTGTTCAAAAAAAAAAATTAACAATGATTCAGCCATTTCAATGTCAAAAGGCATGAAATAGTTAAGGACAGGACCTGCCATGACTGTATATGGCATGACTCTACATACAGGACATTAAAAAAAAAAAAATATCAAGGGAAGGTAACCCGTGGTACAACTGCAACCGCATGCCTCAGCTACCCCCAGTTTTCCAGACATGAATCTCAGGCAATTGCGTCTTCCTAAACTGGATAAATCTTATTTTCTTGTATACCACTAAATGTAGAATAGCTAGTTCCCACTACCTTCTCACTTCCCCTCCCCTTGTGATTTTAGTAACTTGATCTTCTGATAATAAATGTGCTCTTCAATGATACTTCAGCTTGCAAAAAGACAATTAGTTGTATTTAAAAACTTTTTTTTTTTTTTTTTTACACCACAGTGCTGGGACTCAGTTTGATAAGCCCATTTCAACTTCTGTACAAAACTTACCACTAATACGGCTGAGTTTCTATCTTCACCACAAACTCCCTGTTATTTGAAGGGAGGTTTTAATCTCCAAAGCAAACACAGTTGGGCATCCTAAAACTGAAAGGAAGGACCTGCCCATAGCACACAACCAAACTGCTGGTGCTCCTTTGTGTCCAGAAGCTCTTGGGATAGGGAAGGGCAGGAAGGGGGAAGAGTGAGAAGGGGGAGCCTACTCAGGATTAGAGGTAAGAACCTGTAATTAACAAGTGAATACACAGGAAAACAGCCAACTAGTGTTCCTAAGGCCATAGTGATAAAACAGGAATTTGGTCTGCAAGTACCACTAGTAAATAATTGTTCTCATTCCACATTTTTTCCCCAGAATATTTCCTTTATAAACTCATGTATGTAAAGCAGTATTAGGGGCAAGGGAGGAAACCCACATATTTTATTTATTATATTATTTTATATTCCAAAATTGCAATGAAGACTGCCAATTTTGTACCAAAAGATGTCGGCTGCTTTGCAGATATCTGAAAGGGATGAGTGAGATTTTCCATTCAAGCAACAGAACTGCCTGCCAGGTGCTGCACAAGGGTAATTTAACATTAAGCAGGAGCCCCAGCCTTCCTGCAATGACTGCTAAACATCCAGGTGATCCTCAGACCTGGAAATCTTGCTTTTCCTTCTAAATCCTTAATTTTGTAAGTATCCGCTTCAATTTCAGGCAGAGAAAGCTTGTGCTTTCATTTTGAGTCTTCTGTAGATTTTTTTCTTTTGACAATCTTGAGTTGGAAGTGAAACAACAGGTGTTTTAACACTTCATGCATGAGTGCTCTCTAGCATGTTGCAGAGCTAGCACCATGCTTCTGAAAAAAAACACCTATCCATATCAAAAAGGTATTGCAAGTGTTCTGATCATAGTTTAGAGTGTGTTCTTACATTCCAGTCACACTATGGCCTACAATAGTAACAGGGTAAAATCTATCCCCTCTGCAGAAACACACCATTTTAGAGGGTCCTGATACAAGACTCATATTCAAAGGTGATACAAATATTTTAATCTCTGCAAAGCTGAGCTGCTGCAAATCTCGTGACATGATTCAGCTCATCCTGTTCTGGACATACATGCAGAACCAAATTTAACAAGGTTAACCATAAGCAGCTCTTATACCTGTAATCACCAGAAAAGAAATGTACACTTTCAGGATCAGATCTCTTGCTACTAAATGCATAAAAGGCACATTGTTGGAGTCCTGTTGTTTCCTAAGGCTCCCTAAATCAATCAGTAAAACAGAAAGTGAGATACACAGTTATAAACTTCGTCAGCTGTCCATGTTGTCTGAGTATTCAAAGACCACTCGTATTGTCCTGAAAAGAGTCAGAAGGACTTAAGAACATGCTTAAATTCTGTCATGAATTAAGGTCTAAATACTCGAAGAGTCCAACACCAAAAAGTATGGCAAGGGCTCGCACCACTACCTGAGGTAAAGCTGCTTCTCTGACTGCTTCAATGTCCTAGTCAGGAATATGGACTATAACCAGACTTCAGGTATTACAAGCTCCTTCAAAATCAGCCTAAAAAGTGAATTACTACATCTCTTAGACTGACTATAAAAGGGTAAAAACTGCAATCCAGACCAAAACACTTCAACATCACTTAAACTTCAAAAACTTAACAAAAGGAGCTACTTTCTTGCAAATTTCAAGCAAACTCCTTATTTCAAGTGACATTTCTAGTGTGTAAAATTACTGGGGGGAAAAATTTAGGAGAGGAAGCAGAGGAGCAAATTTTGTCTTCAAACTGTTTGTGTAGGAGAATCCTATAGAAAATTATTTATGCACATAAAGACAACCCAAATAAGAGTTACCCAACAGCTAAAGTTATTTTCTAAGTAAGCATTACTGTACTGCAGGTACATATTTCAGCCATATAATGTCTCGATTTCTATGCCATTTTTTTAAAAGGCAAATTTCCAAGTTCTGAAAAAAAAATAAGTGCTTCTGGAAGCTTAATATAGCTGGCATTGTACCAGACCAAACAGAATGGTTCTAAAGTTTTTACCTAGCAGATCTGCTCCTTCATCAACATCTCCGATAACTTCGGACCCTGCTGTGGAAAGTTCATGATACAGAGAGTCTGTGTTGATGCCAAATGCTTTGTTCACAATTCCCTGTGTTGGGCTGTTGGAATTAAAACAAAAAAACAAAAGCAAACAAGGACTCTTGTTACTTGGCAACATTTAAACTAGAACATTTCTCTCTGAAATAGTGAGCATCCCATCAAAACCCTGAGAGCACATTCCACCTGTTCACCATGGGCTGATTCAGGGAACATATTAAGAAAAAAGCATGTTTTATTCCCCATATGAAGGACAAGTACCTATCATGCACAACCTCAAGGCTCGCCTAGCTGACTTTTTAAATCATAACAGTTAATAACTATTCAATATTTGATTGATAGAAGAATTTCAACTCACAGAAGCTGTCCACTCTGACTTCTCAGACTCTGCAAGGATTCCCACACCTCTATCAAATTAGATAGCAACTTTAGACAGTGGTAAAATCAGATAAGGACTCAAATGTTGAAAACAGCAATGGTCTGAAAGGTTAGCTTCCTCTTCGGGTGAGTCTATGTGCCAAAATGCTTCTTCACATGTCAGCAAAATGTATTTTATTAAAGCTAAATCATGATGGTTTTGAATCATATCATATGGGAGCACACCTCCACCTCTTAGTGTCTCTGGTACCATCAAGAATCTTCTTGTACTTGTTGACAGTTTCATGGCTCAAACAGAAAACAGCTGCTACAGGAGGCGAGGATGAGGCAACCTCTGGGGTTGTCATTGTCTACTCTAAAAAATGTTCTTAATGTGGGTATAAACGCTTGTAAGTGCCCTGCCTTGTATGAGGGGAGTCATCCAGCATGAAAAGAGGCTGTGCAATTTTTCCAGCAGTCTAACAGAAAGGTCAGTACCACTGGATATCATCTCAATTTGTGTGGCTTCTTTGATAAATCAAGTCTTGCTGATAAAGCCCAGAGATTACAAATGGGGTGCGGTAGCTCCCTCTGATATTACTGAGTTAGAGCACATTATGGAGAAAAAGAAAAAAAAAAAAAAAAAAAAAAAAGTGGGTGGTTTTTTTTTTTCCAATTACAGAAAAATTAGAGCTACCCAGACATCTGAGAGCACTGAGGAGTTAGAAATGCGGGTCATAACTGCACCAGAATTCATCAGTGCACGCAGGCTAATGGACAGCACGAGCGACAAGAAGCAACTGGCACTCAGCATCTGACCTAAAGACCCAGTTCAGCTGGAACTTACCTCTTCAGCACTCAGCTTTCAGAAGCTGTATATATCTCAAAAGCATTCTGCTTTTAAAGCAGCAAGCACACTGCTTAGCAGCTCCAGAGTCAGCTTGTGTCTCCTGTACCTTTTAGTCTCACTATATGGATCAGAGACCCCTGCCCAAAGAGCTCCCAGTGCAGCAATCTTCTCCATTCTCTTCCTTTCCCGGGATCTGACCACTTTTTGATCTCTTCAGTCACTTTTGTCTTCCCCACACAGAACTCGTTTTGGCTCCCCAGATTCGTCCTGCATCTGACCCTAAAAATTGTCTGTGCATCCAACATATTGTGATGGGAGCTTAAACGTATGTGGTTTCACAGCTGAGAAATGCATCTATTGTTGCTGCTCATGCCCTTCTTGACGAGGGTGTTCAACAGAGGGAATGCAGTCCAGATTTGGACTGTGAGAAAATCTTCCCTTAATTTTGTCAAGGTGTTATCTTTTGCATATCTTTAAGAGCCAGGGGTTATTTTTGCTGGTATAGTGCCAAATTACCCACTGGATGAGGGGAGAAAATAATGAATCCTGTAAAATTAACCACCAGACCTTAATAAAAATGAATCAAGATACCTAGACTAATAATCTAGACTAATACGTGCCTCACAGAAATATTGTGCCAAAATTAATAGCCTTTAGGGAGCCTCCGATTTAGCACAAAACAGGTGATGGATAGGAACCAGAGCAGCGGAGTAGTTCAGTAAATGTCTGCTAATTCAGAGGGTTCTGCTGAGGTTCTGAGTGCACTGATGGGTCAAAATTGCTCTCAGCAGCCTCACCTGCACCCACCCACTGGTCCAAGGGCCCCCTTTAACCTCAGGCCTGTGCATTCAGTCCTCTGAGCTACACTGTAGACGTCTTTGTCTTCATCCCTGTCTCCTGCTGCTCATGGGCAGCACCGGGACCTAATTCATCCCCTTGCCTCATCTGGGGCTGCTGATGGAGGTCGTCATCAGTGCTCTGCCCTCTCTGCTCAGAACCTGCGGGACTGGGATCACCGCGGTTACTCCTGCTTGTCCTCCCTTGTGGAGCAGCCCTGCTCCTGCTCTTCAAACACTTGAAAAAGTTAAAACTGAAAAAAGCTTGAGGTTTTAAAACTGAGTTCAGAACTGACCTTTTATTAGACAAATGCATCTTCTCCCTCTTCCTGATAGCCTAAACCCATGTCTCCTTTGCCTGTCTTAAGCCTTTTGTTGCTCCATTTCCCCGTCCTCCCTGACCCAGCAAGGCAAACAAGCCCAGTTCTGGGTCAGCTGGACGGATCCTTCTGCAGTTTACCAGTTGACATTTGCCTTCTCCGGACAACTCAAAGACGGTCAGAACCCATCAGGCAGAATATATGGACTTTCTCAAATGGCTGCATCTTGAACTCAGCATGAGCCATCGCATCCACTCCTGACCCCTCATAAAACCAAGCGAAAGGTCATAAAGTCATAATCTATACCTGTTACCAGTGCGTTCCAGGCGGGGGTCTTGACACATATCCAGCTCTGGAGTAGAGTCTATGATGTCCTGAACATCAGACCACTCATCACTGCTGCCCATTCCTAGGAAAGACAATACACATGATCTATAGGATCAGAACTTTCACAGGATGGTATTCCTTGAAGGGAATTTTGCAGCTTTGAATACTGAGGTTTCAAAACTTCATGGTGTCCTGTTCAAAGTCTTAAAATAGGAACAGAAAGTGGCTGATAACTAGAATCACAAATGCGCCAGTGCTGGGAAGGTGCCCTTACAATTCCAGAGCAGGAAGACCATAAGCATCCCCTCCCCACCACCTTATCAGAGCATCACGAAGGCCACTGGCCTGAATTCTCATTAAAATGCAATAACCAGAAATACTTCATCCATTAAAATAAACTCCAAATAAACTTCTTATCTGTCAGTAAAGGCTCTTCAATCACCATGTAGCTTTAGCTGAGATGGAAGACAGCACAGTGATTTTCTGTATAGCTTCACAGAGATTACTTAAGTTATGAATTGGCACTATTTAGTTCTAACACAAATAAATTTTCAATACAAATTCTGAAGTCTACAGCTGGTTTAGATACCCATTACAGTGAAGTTCCACTTAAAAATTGATACATCAATTCTGCTCTGGTTTCTGTATAATCTACAGGCTGAAGCCAGTATTTAAAGTATAAGGAATTTTCTCCTCTTGTGAAGTGACATTTATTGGATACCAAACTGCTTAGAAGCTCCAGCTTGCACCTATTCTAAACAAGCAATACAAACACAATGTCTGTACACACAAGAAAATCTTGAAGGATTAAAGATCTAATTTGTAAACTGCATTAGTCCCTCCAGGGTGCTAGACGTGAAATTTTTGACCTTTCCAAACATCCTCAGAAGCCAAATATACGAAGTCCATGACAACTTGAGGGTTGATTTTGTTCACTTAGACTGGCATCGTTCACCAGCTGGCAACAATGCCACGTTTGAAAACAAAGCATGATGTGTATCTGTTGCCAAAGTAAGCATCTATACAGCAGTGGTTCTCAAGCTCACAGAAACAGAGGCTTCCTTTTCTTTATTTTTTCAAGCTGGGAAGCTTTTCTGAAAATACCTCTAAGTACTTTTTTTTTTTGTAGTTCAGCTCTAAGGCATTTGCATCACTGACAGACATTTGAATTACAGACGCATAAAACACATAATTAAAATTCAAGTATCTGTGTTTCTCCTCAGCATGGAGATCTGATTTCGTATTATATGTGAGAAATAGCTCGAAGGTTGAATATGCAGACCACGTCATAAAGATACAACTATCTGCCTTGAGCAGATTCTACACTGATAGTTCCACCAAGAAAAAAGCACTTTTCACGTGCACAATGACTTCGGGCTTACACACATACAGAATAGAGCAGACCTGGACCCAAGAAAGTTACTGATGGTAAATGAGCTTGTAAAGCAGCAACTGTAAAAATATGGATAAGTGTTTACAGAGCATTTGAACTACAGACATCCATGCTCAATCTCTACCAAGTGCTTCTACTGACTCACCCTGGCCAGGACCCCCGAGCAGATCACCATTCACAGGGGGCTATGCAGAAGCCATCCGCTTTTACGGAGAACTACACTAGTTTCTGGCAGATTGACATCTGTGACCCTGGGACCCCCTCAGCTGCTAATATAAATACAGAATGGGACCCAGCCATGACAATTCTCGTTCAAATGCTACAACAAAAGATGTTATGTGTTGTTTCAGTCTTAATTTGTTCGGAACCAGCTGTGAACATCAGCAGAGGAATTTCCTCCGTATTACTTAAGAAAAAAAGATCACCTGGTTCAGATGCTAACCTCAGAGACCTACGCTCACCCCTGTGCTCCTGCACAGACTTTCCTTATGATCTTCAGCTAGTTTTACAGTCCTTTTGTTCATGACCTGGAAAACAGACCACTTCTCATTGCTGAAGGCTGCTGCAAGTGTAAATACAGCACATGCTGGGAGTTGCTCAGACACTACCTTGGCACAGCTACTTTAAAAAACACAGAAAGGGCCTTTTATCATGTTGTTACACCTTTTTCCATATTCAAACAGCCTGGTGCTAAAGGCTTAGGTGATGGCTTTCCTGACAAGAAATAATGACTTCAAATTACTAAAGGACTCCAGGAAATGGAGAGAAAACAACCGTAACTTCCAAAGATCGGCGAGTTTCTTATGCATGAAACAGCCTAAAAGAAAACAGCTTATTTAGCTGAGAAAACCAGCTGGATATAGTTGCTATTTTTAAACACATCAGGGTGTAGGACAAGCACACAGAAGATAATTATTTAACCTGACAAATTTGTCATATGAACAACGGGGTATCAAATACTTACTAATAAATCCAGAGAGCAAACGAAATGGAAGCTCTGAACTATCACACTGATGAGGTCCAGAAACAGCTTTTAAAAGCTCTGTTAGACTAAGATGGGACTTGACTGTGCATGAAAGAGGTTCTATGACATGGATGAATGCAACTGCAGGGGACTGAACTCAACAACCTATTCCCATCCTGCATATTTGTGAAACTATTCACATTACTGACATTTTAAAAATTTGCTACCCAGAAAACTGCTAATATCCAATCAGCCCTGTCTCACTCATGGATCTTTCTAAGTAAGGCAACTTCAAATTCTATACTTAGGAAGCTGATTACTCCTCAGTCTTCTAGCTTCTTGCTGTAACAGAGGGACACAAGCACTGGGAAGCCAATTACTCTAATGACCAAACCCACAAGCTCCAGCCTCCATACCTATGCTGACATTCCTCATCTCCTGGGTGACCTGGACTTCCATGTTCCGGCTGTTCCGCTTTTCTCGTGCCCTCTTATTGCTCTTGGTCGTGCCGTTGTATTCGCCGATGGGCTGGATGCTCTCGTTCAAGGGCGTGACGGCAGCAGAGGGCACAGATGACGTGGGAGTGTTGGACTTGGTTCCAGTGGTGCTCGGTGTGGCAGCTGCTGAGGACTGCCCGGATTCGGACATTTCATCCTGGGGACACTGTGGCAATTACAGGGTGGGGGAAGAACAAAAAGGGAAAAGCACAGCTATACATTTCAATTAATCTCCCATTTGGTGGTGTATGGCTGCCTTAAAGCATTATGGAGAATGAGTTTTGCTCGCTGTACCAGCTACATGTCCAGCGCTTGTTGGTGACACCAGGCACTGCAACCACAACGAAGCAGTGAGTTCTCGTGCTGAACTCAGCAAGCAAATCCCACTCAAGAAAGGAGCGGCATCCTTCCTCTTTTACTACTAAACATGGTTCTTCACAAGTCACATCAGTATGTGATCTCTTCACCATGCATCTCGGGATAGGCGGCCTTGTCATCAGTGAAAAGCACCTGCAGCTCACACTGACTGCAGTGGAAGCTGATGGGCTTTAGCACTCGCAGTAAACCAGGCCAGCGTTTCCCAAGACTGGAAGGCAACATGGATATTGCTTGGGAAGGATGTGGAGTGGCCTCTTGGAGGTCTTGGATGGTGTTAGTACGGTAAGCCATCAACACAACCTGGATGAGAGAACAGCAAAGTGGTTTTGACACTGAACTGCAGAAGCAAAGCGGATACCGAGCTGGGATGGTCTGGCTTTGCTGGCGCAGGAGACCTGTGTCCCCACACCGGCTCCGGCAGAGCCTGGCCAGGCATGGTCCAGCTTGACAACACAGCAGAAACACGGGTGGTCTCCCCACTTCCAAATGACAGGATGACAAGACCCAAGAATTCAAAAATGGGAAGCTGACAAATTAATGTAGGAGATGAATTCCCAGTGTGAAATGCACACCAACGGCTCTCAGTTTTACAGACATTACAGCCCCATTTCTTGTAGTATCACCTTCTGAAAAACATGGGAGGCTTTCGAGGTTCTGTCAGGATTTTATACTGTGACCCTTGTTTGTTAATTAAAACAGCACAGTTCCACAGCCAGCCAATTAACATCTTGACCAATGCTGTGATCACTCCCAGACCCAAATGAGATCTCCCCATTCTTCACGGCAGCCCACTCTAATTACTGCCTGCAGGGAGATGACAAAATTAACGTTCAGAGTTACATGTGATAAGGAGTTGCAACTGGGTGCAGTGACATTCAGCATCTGCACACCCGGGCCCAGCTTTAATCTTTACTACTTGTCTCTCCCCTCCTGTGCAAGTACTGGAAAGATCCTGATTCTGCTCAGAGGCTGCTCCGAGCCTTCCAACCTTGGAGCTGTGACGCTGTTTCACTTCACTGATTTGGAAGTCTTGTTCTCTTATTCTAATAATAACAACCTCATAACATGACAAAAAAAATCAAAATGAGATGAGAGAGAAGACTGAAAAAAATGGTGAGTTAACCCTTTGCAGCCTTTTTTTTTTTTTAAATCTAGAATCTTACTAAGATCTTCCTTTAATTAGACTGGCCTCTGTACACTTATCTTAAAATACCCTGTTGCACACTGTACTGCGGAAGTCAAAGGTTTTATATTGCATCTGTGAATTTATATTGGAAATTAAGATTTTTTAAACTGCTTTACCATTAAATAAGATCCACATTTCGTATATAGTTTCTACATTGTCAGTCCAGACAGCACCCACATTCCCACATGGACATTCAAATCATCTCCCTGCACATTTGCTGATTTTAGCATCAAGACTGAGATGGGGACTTTTCACTTAGGCTGCTACATGTGAAAACCACACTTCCCACCTGTATTGCATATTCCTGCTTTAGGAGCTGCTTTCCTAATATGTAAAGAAAAAAAAAAAAAAATCAGGTTTCTGGGAACAAGTACAACCCAATAAACTTTGTACTACTTCAACTGCAGTTTTCCTGCTGTGCTTTCTAATCTACAAAGGGACAAAGAGTATCAGGTGTGAAGTGCAACCATAAAACCTCTTTCCTCAAACAAAACCCCTGTTGGATGAAAGGATTCAGAGATGTTCTTGTACCCACTCTAAGTCTGTAAGCATAACCAGAGTCCATGAGCATCTCAGCGCTGTAAAAGAGACCGAGGTAGGTCCACATGTCACTCCTTGTTCTTAGGAACTAGATGTCATTCAGAAACCCTGTATCATCAGTGCCTATAAGATGATAATTGTATCAGAGCTATGCTGTAACTTCTTGTTTATTGACATAATCTGCCCCTCACCCAGAACACACCAGTGAGTAATTACCTTGGTCTTTCACTTTGGTTATACATCTGACTTTTATGTTCACCTAGAAAATGTACTTTATCCAACTATGAGCCTGCATTGGAGAAATTCCTCCCAAACGTAAATACCACCAAGATGCTCCTATTCACAGTGCAGAAGCTCTATTATGATCTTAGCTGGGATGTTCCTTCTATTGACCTGAGTGCTCCATTTATGCTAAATATTCCACTAAGTGTACAGCTCTCCTCTACAGTGTGGGAGGGATTCTCCATAACCCAGAGCTCACCCAAAGAATACTCTCCACAACCACCACTTACCTACAGCCATACCTGTCAACCTCCTAAACATCAAATGTGTAGTAGTGACCTCCAAAATGCATTGCAAAGGCCCAACATTCATAGCAGTCATATGTCACCATGAGAAGCCACAATTGTATGGTTATAACACTGAAAGCATAGTACATAAAAACAAAAATGTTAAGGACTTTCATCTCCAAAACATTGCATAAAATAAATGTATAACTGAATGTAAAAATAAAATAATATAATGACAGCAACTAAAACAGAAAATAGTAATAATAAGTATACAAGAACACTTAAAACATGACTACAGTATGGCCCCATGAAGAAGGAAAACTAGTCAGAAGAATCAGGATATACATACTGGGAAGACGAGCCATGTGTGTGCAGTTGATGTCAGTGAAATATCAGAGCTGCTGAAGAAGAGGCGAGGAGTGCATGAGCAGGACTGGTGAGATTTCAGTCGTGCAAAATATTTAAGAAATAGCATTGCAGTCAGAGAGTGTGCAAGAAGCTTGCAGGAGGAAAATCTCCATTCCAAATTGCAAATCTATTGAGCCAGTAAATCACACCCTTTAATTATTTATATGTCTGCTCCAGAACACTTAGGAAATTGTCAGTAACACACCAGCTCATCCAAGTCTTCCATGGCCCAAGCTCCCTAACTCCACCCCACCAGCTAACCTGAAACCCAGCACTCAAGACGAGCACCAGCACAAATCCCAGCACTACCTGGCAGATACGTTAGAAGCAGCAAACCACCGCTCCTGCACAAAGCTTTCCTGTAACCAGAAGTGGATTTTTTTTGCCTCACACCACTACCAACATATCACTAAGAGATGCAGTCAGTAACCCTCTATTACCTGAGCTTGGACATCAAACTTCCAATTTATCCAGGTTCCTGTTACATTCTCCTGCAACACAGATGCTGGGTTATCAGTGAGATCTACTCAATGTCTTTCAGAAGCTCTGCAATGGAACCACTTAAAGAATTACGCCTTAGCAAGTCTGTGGACGACAGATCTAACTCCAATGTCCTCCCAGCTCTTCTCTAAAAACTAACCCTTGCTGCACATGCCTGACTGCTACAGAGCTCAAAGGCAGGTTCACACCATGGCGTGCAGCACTGCCTGCAGACCCCAAGGGATAAACTGGTTCCAGAACCAGAAGCGGGTTGGTCTCTGTGCATTTTGGTGGTTGTATCCTTGTCAGCCGTCTGAAGAAAGACACTCAAGTCCTATCTTCATGTCCACCATCCTTAATTACGTAACTGCACTGTGGCATTGCTACTCCCTAACTCCAGGCAAAGCTCTCCAGAAACGACTGTAGGACCTGACTGGCATTCTGCAAGTCGCTGTGTTTCCCAAACTCCTGTGTCTCTGACACTACAGCAAGAGTTGGGTTCCAAGAACAGTCCCCATCCTAGCAAAGATGTTGCTTTTGGATTTCCAACTTCCATCACAGCAGAGGGCTGACCAAGTGCTAAGGTCTGTGCTGTGCTAGCCCCGGCTACTTGACAAAGGTAGTGCTAAAAAGGGAAGTTGCTGCTTTGTTTTCTGCACAAATTTTGATATTGTTTAAATTTCTTGTGCTATGCATCAAGGAGGCCACTCCTGCAGAGTCCCTCAGGCCAAAGTACCATTAATGTAATCTAGAAACATGCAGAATGGGTACAATAAGTTGTGTTTTTTTCTTTCCTTTTTTTCCCTCCTCCTCTTTGCCTTTACTGCCTCAATGTGTTTTACAGGATTAGTGATTTACAACTTCTCAAAAGGAGCCCAGTCATCGTATGTGTCATATAAAAAGCTGATGTTCTACAAATTCCAGGCAGAGAGAAAGAAAATTTTATCAGACACTTTTAAAACAGACGAGAAACTCTGTGAGACACCAGTGGACATACTGCAAGCCGTGCTGGGTAGATGCACCGCTGGCTCTCAGGCCCGTCACCAGGCATTTGTGGAACGTAATTCAAAGAGAATAATTTGGTGGGATCCTGAGCACAAAGACTTTGAGAAGTCTACAGGTACAACTCACGGGAAACGCGGTTCCCATGTGTAGTCTAAACTGTCAACAATCGCGGTGAGCTGTCAGCTACGAGTACAATATCTGTCTCTTTGGGCTCGGACCAGTCTCTGAACGGCAGAGCAGAGCACCACAGGTGACAGACAGAACCAGGCGGCTGCAATGCTGCAAGTTTTTTGGCAAGCCCCAGTAGAGCAGGCAGCGTGCTGGAGGTGACAAGTGTCCTGGAGCCAGACAATGCAAGTTTGGAGGAATGACTGGAGAGATGAGGAACTGAAGACCTTTAAGCACAGTGCAAGACTTGGGTATCCAGAGAAGATCAGGAGCTGTTTTTACTAAAGAGAGGAAAGCTAGAACAGCAGTCAGGCAAAAAGGACAAACGCCGTAGAGCAAGTGCAACCCAATGCCTGGTCCCAGATGAGGTGCAAAAGCACTGCTCATATTGAGGGGGAGGGAGGGGACAGGTTCCACCATTTCCTCTCCCAAATAAGCTAAAAAAAGTGAAAAATTCATCTTCCCTAAATCCCTAACTGCCTCCCCATACATCGCTTTCAACTTGGGGCCAGCCAAGTAAAGGAGATTATCACTGAGACAAGAAGCATGAGGAGCTGTGTCAAATCCCTCCCGCACCATATGCCAGATCTGTAAAAGAATATCCTCCCACCTACAGCACAGCTACCAAGGGAGCAGATGCACGGCAGGGAGAGGCTGCAAAGGGTTACGGACACAGACTGGTCTCCATCTTAATGAAAACATGAGATGCTATTGACAGTGGGAGAGTGGGAAACCCTTGCTCCGTGATGGTCTATAAAACCTTGTAGCTGGAGTTGGACTGCAGCTGGCCGAGGTCACTCAGGTGCCAGTGGTCCAGTGTTGGGACGATCTTGGCCCCTATCTGCCCACGTACCATGCCATCCGTGAGAGGGAACACATTCAGAGAGTTAGGACGTTCCTTCCTGCTAAAGAGAGAAACAGAGAGAGAGGGGAAACCAATCTGTTAGCCATTTACAAGGTTTTCTAGAAAAGAAACAGCACTCTAGCTTACATGAAATATCTGTCACCAGAAATTGAATCGCACCCCTTCCCCTCACGTAGCAGCTGTATGAAACCTCAACTCCCACCCTGGCGTTGTCTACTCAGACCCGTGGTGTCCACCATGTCTGTCAGAGCCAGACATCCTCCTGGGAGACTCTAAGAGGGAGGGGGTCAAGTGACCAAACAGGCACGACTAAAGAAAGCTTCCATAGATCCTACAAAAACCATCACTGCATCAGGAAAGAGGCTTTTCAGTAAGAGTCATCAGCGTAGGACTTCTGCACATTTCACCCCAAAACCGGTCAGCTTCAACAGCAGAAATCAGAGGGTTTGGGATCACTTCCAATATTAAGAAAAATAATACTTGTACTCTCTGATCCCCTCTCCATATCCCTACTACAACGCACTCAAAATTCAGAAATCAAACAAAGGTATAAATGAATGCATCATTCATATTGCTAAATGTCTCTAATTACATTTTCTTCATCCTTTTCTTCCTGGCAATTGCAGGTGACTAGCTAGCTGCAGGTTTGATCCTGCATATAAAAGCTGGCACAGGTTTTGAGATTAAGTTCCAGTGGGAGAAAATCTAGAGCAAGCAGTGGAGGTGGAAAAGGCTGCAGCAGCACAATGAAACCGGCAGCTGGTTTTGTGCCAGAGGGTCCCTCCAGCAGCCCTGCAGAGACAAGCTAAGCTGAGCCTAAGTTTCTAAATAACATATTAAGGAAATTTTGCCCTTAATACAAAATCTTCACCACTGGCACTGTACTGATCTAAAAGCCACAAAATGTATAGTCAGTTACATATAAGATATTACGAAGAGATTCAAAAAGAGAAATTAGAACTGTCTGCCACAAAGACAGAAAATTCCTTCTTTTACAGTTAAAGAAATAACTCAAGGGTCCCAAAGAGTCTACTTCAAAAGAATCATTCTTTTCAGGGAGGGAAAAAAAAAGTAGGCCTTTTTTTTGAGCTGCTTTAACCATTAGTTTCATATATAGTTGGAGATAATTTCCTGTAACTGCAGAACATTCCTTGCAAAACAAGTGGTGTACTCAGAATATCTAACAACATACCGCATATTTTGTGGCTATGCTGGGATGGCCTGATGTAACTCACTGGCAGCACTGGAAAATATGAGCCGTTCCAAACGTATGCCAAGAGAAACACTAAATTATACTTCCTCTTCAGGTGATCTCTGTCAGATTTCTTTTGGGAACCCACAGCTTATTTCTACATTAATTTACAAACACACGCACATTCAACATGCAAGGAGACACAACACCCATTGAATGTACAGGGAAGGTCTGAATTTCACAGTCCCTGCTAAACAGGGACCACAGGTTCAAGGGTCTCCATTGCATCAGAAGCTGTAGGATCTTCAGGAAAGGATTTTAGCATAGATTGTTAGGAAATTTCCTTGCTGAGTTTCTTTGGGAACATGTTCTAGCCTCTTCTGAACCTTCCAGGGAAGGGAAAAGAGCAAACATCACAGAAGAGTTAACTTCAGCTCTGCAGTCTTGACTGCCAGTCTCCAAAGAAATTTAGAATATCCTCAGGGCTGGTCTAAATTTTGAGTGCTGGAGTAACCTTTGTGCACCAAATTCTTTCCAGTACAGGGTGACTCAGAACACTTGGTTAGTTCCACCTTGCAATACAAGGTAAACAGCAAACTCTTCGATAAGGGTCTGCAGTAGCCAACACCTGGGATCAGGGTGCTCTACAAGTAACATCTTAAAGTTTATAAAACATAACAAAACTATGATTTCTTTGCCAGCACTCAAAGATGAGAACTGCTCTCCATGCAGGCTCCGAGTGCAGAACTTGCTCTCCAGTCCGAAGTCAGAAGTGCCTTTGGAGAGCTACTAACAATGACACACATTTCCTGCCCCGCTCAGAAAATTCGCATGCCTTGTACTCTATAGGAAAATAAAGGAGAAAAGATGACTTTTCAAAACATTCTGTGATGTTAAGTGTAAATGTCCAATCACAGAGGACTGATCCTGTTTTGGGATCCAATTTCTGTGTCTTCTGCTTTTGAGTACACAAGGTTCTTTTGCTGTGTTATCCCAGCAGGTTGGTGGCTCCCTCTGCCTCACCTGAATGAGCAAATCTAACACAGGTACCAGCAGACATGGGGCAAACATGCCAACACACTCCCAGCATCACTCAACAACAACCTCCACAACTAGGATTAACAAAGTTAAGATGCAGCAATAGGATTTACCTTTTCCTCCACGACTGGCGATGACTGCAGTGACAAACATAACAGCCAAAACAGAGCAGCAACCGCACAAAAAGCGAGACAAAAAAACAACCATTAGAGAGCAAAGGTCATGCAAACATGCAGCCCTACAACAGACACGGTGTAGGCATGCACTGGAATCCTATAATCCAACCCACGTGAAGTGTGCACCCTGCTCATCACCCCTCTTAGGGGACAGGAGACACCCCCCTCGCCCCCAATAGTTCTTGCACCAAGTTCTCCCAAGTGACAGGCAAACAGACTCAATGTACTTACGGTCTTACGGAAATATGCACCCCCCACGCAGTCTAACACACCCAAGCACATCCACAGATGAAAATAAATCAATGCACTTGAATTCATGTGACAGGCCATGAGAAATTATGCCTATGTCCCCCCCGCCCAGTGCACATCAGTTCACCAAGATCCACAAAGGCTGGTGTTCGCCCCCACCCAGCTGTGCAGGGACAGAAAAACACTCGTGTGACCCCAGCGCTTGTGCACAAGCATTTACAAACACAGAGCTACACACGCACGCACGCACGCAAACAGTGCAAAGCTTGAAATGAAGGAAAAAGTCCCCTTTCCCACGGGTGGTTCCAACAAACTCAAGTCACAGCCCCACCAGAGGCTTTCATAGACATACAGTGTTTCTCTTTTTTGCTCTCCAAGGAGACTAGCAATGCCACACTTTAATAGGGTAAAAGACTAATTTCTCTAACATGAAGACGCAATCCTTGATGAAAATTTTGCCCTTCATCCCAGAGAATTACAGTTAAGATGTACCTGTACAGAAATCAATATATCTGCAGCTTCCGTGCTTTAAATTCATTCTAAGACTACAAAAGATTAGTTCTCCATACTGAACTTCTTTCCTACCACTGCCTTCTTTAAGCAAAGGCAGGTTCTTACAGAAAAAATCAGTTTCTTAGGTATAAGTAGGTCTATCGGGTGATTGATTTACAGAAAGCTTTCCTTGAAAGAACAGGGGAAAAGAAATCCTATAATGGCTAACACATTTAATTGCTACGGTTTTGCTGGTCATCACACATATAAAGACACACACACAAATAATTTATTTGACGCCTCCATCCATTCCATAAGTAAACCTTTTACATGCTACCTGAGAATACAAGCAGATTTTTGCAGAAGACCCCATCAGTAGCAGTGTGACAAAGCCTAAGCTTTGTAGCAGAACACATAAAGCTCCTCATCGTCAAGCCTTAGCAAACATACAACTCACCCACAACCCATTACAAAAAAGCTTCAACCACAATTCATGCCCACAGGGAAAGGACCTGCTCTGGTTTCTCTCAAATACACACACTCAGTTTGTAAGTTCCCAGATGGCAAACATGACATGGAGAGGTGACAGCCCTACCTTCTCCCAGGTAGACTGCCCTCTGTTTGATTATTTCCTGCAACCTGCTGCATCTTGGATCGTTCAATGTGTTCCACGTAGGTCTGGATCATCTGTGAGGAGAAAAAAATCCATGAGCCAAACACATAAGGGCAGACTCATTCTCTGCTTTTGTTTGATCTTCTCCAGCACCCATTTCCAATTCCCCTTATCTTTTCACACATCTCCCTGTCCTTTCTCTCGTCTTCTAAACTGATGACGTAAATGAATGGAGTAATCTGACAGAAAATCTGACAGCAAATAGTGTTGGAAATTATTTAAGCTTAATCTCATAACTGAAGAGCCATGAAAAAGTGTATCCAAAAATAATGTAAGACATCTCCTGGAGGCTCATTTGCACTGGGAGACGAGGTATTAGGGCACTGTCCACAGAATCACACAATAGTTGAGGTTGAAAGGAACCTCTGGGGCTCCATCAGGTCCAACATCCCTGCTCAAACAGGGCCACCTAGAGGGGATTGCCCAGGACCATGTACAAGCAGCATCTGACTGTCTCCAAGGATGGAGACTCCACCACACCTTCAGACAAGCTGTGCCACTGCTCATCATCCTCACAATAAAGAAGTTTTTACTCATGTCCAGAGGGAGCCCCCGTGATCCTGTGATTCCAGTTTGTACCTGCTGCCTTCAGTCCTGTCACTGGGCACCACTGAAAAGCACCTGGCTACACCCTCTTTACACCCTCCATTCAGATATTTTGGATGTTTCCAAAGTTCAGAAGCTCTGAACATCACTAGCAATGTAAAGCTGAATTATTTGATGTGGCTTTGCATCTAAGCTAAAAGCTTATTTAGAAATAATGAGATGACATCCTACCTCTGTGTGACGCTGATGTAGAGCATTGTACTCTTTCTTCATTTCTGATTCACGTTCCTCCAGTCGTGAAACTACCAATAGAAGATTCCAACCATCAGCTAACACACAAGATCCACAAAGAAACTAGAAGTCTCAAAGCCTATTTTTTAGAAATTAATTTATACCTTCTGAACAAAACAAACAGCAACAGAATAATGCATGTTGTGGGATGTGGTCTTCATTACAAACCCAATTCATGGGTATTTGCATGTTCCCAAAATGAGCAGAGCAATCAGTACAAAAAGACCACAGAAGCAGAGTTCTTCAGCAGCAGCCTGGTGCCCCATAAATGTTCTAGTTTGACAACAATGTAAATTATCCTCTTGGACGGGCACCTCTGGCGATTTGAGGAACAGGAGTACTGGACAAAACACCCATGAATTCTGCAGGGAATCTCAGCCAACAAAACACGGCTACACATGTTAAGGAACTATTTGCAAAAATAAAGAAACAATCAAGTAAATGTGACAGTTTATATATTTAAAAAAATGGGAGGTTCTATTCAGGGACAAGGAGAAACTGGAAACCAGATTCCAAAGCTATACCAACAGCCCAAATCTTGCATCTGGAGAGACTGAACATGCCCCACAGAAGAGAAGTAATGATGCCTCTATTAAATTAGTGTGGATACATCCCATCCTTTAGAAGGCCCAGAATTTTATACCAAAGTAAAGGATAACCAGACATTTCAGGCTTTGTGTAAGTTACATTAAACCAAATAAAAAGTACGAAAAATATTTTCAAAGTAGCAGTATACTTGTGTGTAAGGCAAAGTGTATAATCATGTCAGGTGCACAGCTTTGCTTACTCTGATCTGCATAGTTTTTGGTCTTCAGCTCCAGCTGTCGAGTCTGAAATTCAAGGTGTTCCACTTGGATTTGTAGTTCTTTCTTCTCCTGCTCCAGTGCATCTTCAAACTCTATAAATTTCTGAATAGGGAAGAAGCAGAAAAGGAGGCATGGATGATGAATAAATGTCAGTGTTTGTCCCAGATGCAACTCTCATCAGCAACAACAAAGTGGCAGCTGTGCACAGAGTAGTGCGGACTCCTGCATAGAACACTGGGCTGAAGGAACGATTTTTACAGATACTCATTTCATGATGAAAAACACAACAGAAAAACACCTATTTTCAGGTTATTACTTCTGTAAAATGTCACTTCTGACCTGGGAGCTTTAGTCATTCTCTGCATCAGATACCAGCATGCTCAGCAAAGTACCGTAAAACATGTGAAGCATTCAGTTCAGCTCCACTGTACTGAATCGGTATTGAGCATTAGTCTTGGTAAGAGCTACAGTTGCAGTTGCTATCATGAAATATTTAAACTAAACAGGAGCCCTGGAAAGCAAATAGCACCTCCAGATCTCTGAGTATGCTGAAACAAGCCTGGTTCTTCATGGTCACCAGAGTTTTTCAGCACAAAACACTAACAAATACCCATACACAATAATGACCCATAATCCATACCTCTGGACTCAGAAACTGAGCTGATTCCAGTAACACCCCTGACACAAACTTGTGGAAAAATCCATAAGTCTCAGAAAACATTTGCTCTGTTAACCACATACATCCTCTCCACGGCAAACCAAGTCTAAAGCACGGCATCACCACATTTACAATGGCGTAGGATACTAAAGCTGCCTCACTAGCTCCAGAACAAGTCCTACCCTGGCATTACGAACCCATTATTCCTCAACAGCCACATCCAAGGAAACTAAAACTACAGTCATCTGCACCAACTAGTCCAGTAATTAAAACACAAACCCATCAGCTGAGCGGCAAGAGCAGGCCTGGGGCCTGGAGCAGCCCTGGATGCAGAGGGAGCAGGGGACAGAGCTGAGGTGGCTTTAATTGACCTTCCAGGGGTTGACAGAACAAGAGGAACCTGCGGGAGGTCACTCAGGACTATGAGGAGCTCACAGGGGTGCTCTCTCCTGGCCTGGCCTCCTCCTATCCCTCTGGTCCCAAAATGCTCATTAGGCCGAGCTCAAACAGACTCACCAGCACATCGACGGGCTGAAACCTCCTCTAAAATTACGAATTCTAGGGAAGAAAAGCCTCCTCTCATCCTCTGTACTCTACACAGGGGAAAGCGTTGCGCTCGGCAAAGAATGCTGCTCAAAAGGGCACAGCAATTTTAATTTAATGAATTACTCTAAAAGACACAGACTCTGCTGAAAATAATTTTTGACAAGATTCCCAGGGAAACTACGGCATTTAGATGCATAGTAAGATTATTTTGTTAAATTCTGCATGTGAAACAATATGCACAGTATTTAATTGCACTCTCAGGATAAGCCACGTGCCCACTTCCTGTTACTTTTACTGGAATAATCAGAAGTGACACTGGAGCCATCATTATGTTTGTGAACTGGATCTTCTCTCTGCAGACGAACTGAAAGGCTACATCATTTATTATTCTTGCAGACTTTTAAAATTGTTCTGTAAATTCAGCTGAACAATGAGTCAGTTTTCATTCCTACATACTTGCATTTATAGAAACAATTAAATGTATTTTAGCCATATCTCCTTTTCCTGCACTCAAGTGTTCTGCAGTGCTTTTAATCTTTAACTGGGCTTTTAACTTTATTTTCCTTCCTGCCCAAATTTATTGCAACAAAGGGGTTTTTCTTCCCCCTTATGGTTGTTTTCCAGCAGTATTTTCTAGAAATACTAGAAATGCCAATACCTTTCTTCCACTATAAAGGAGTCATCTCAGAGGCTAAACATTTACTTTTTAATTAAATTTTAAGACTGTACAAGGTTTTGTATGTTTAAGTAAGCATTTTTTCTTGGAGATGTCAATGAAACATTGATGAATATTTGTGAGTGACTAAGTGATTTCAATCTGTTTTATGGATTTTGAGAAATTTATAAAGCAATCTGCTTTGTAAGTTTTCAGATTTATTCTTGAAACGTTTTACAGAATAACAATATCATTTCAGAACGAGTAAAAGCACAAAAAAAATCCTAACTGACACAGCTACACTGAGCAACAGGCCCAGAGAAGCAGCAGTTTAACTCGCTCCATTCAGAGGACTGATGAAGCTACACTGACAAAAGAGCTATTTTCCTGGTATAATCTCCATCTCCTCGCAGGGTTTTGCTGGAACCACTCTGTGCTAAAGCTCTGTTGATGAACCCTTTTAATTACAGCCAAGGGCTAAATCCCCATCACATCGCAGTGGCTCAGCTTTCACCACCCTCCTGGCTCGAGATGCCCTCCTGCTCCTGGTCCTCCATCCAAGAGAATTCCAGCCAGGCTAGGCAGCAATGAGGTTTTTAGCAGCAATAAAAATGGACTTTAAGGAAAACATTCACAGATTTCTCAACAGTAAATTAGGAAGCAAATGAAGGTACAAGCCCAATTTTATTCCCACTATGGAGGTCATCTTAAATAGGATTCCTGGATCTGCTACTGCTGGTTCAGTTTAATTCAGAGGATACTGATTGAAATATTAAGCCATCTACAAATATGGCTCAGTTTTCTTAATTGGTCCTGTCTATTTTGCAGCCTAAAAGTAATAAGAAACAGAAAACTATAAATCAACCATTTGGAGAAGAAAGAGACACAGAGACAATAATATTAAAAATTAATATTACCCCAAGTATTCTCAGGAAGAAAAGCATTTCAGATAAATGTATTGCAGTATATCCTGTCCTGTCTGCTGAAGAGATCGAACGACGACATTTGTGTGCGGGTACCCAAGGTCTCTTTAATTTCCCTGTCTCTGAAGCATCTTTCAGCTGCTCCTGCATCAGAAGCCACCATCTCACCTGAGGTTCCCGCTGTGCGTTACTAAGTCTGGAGGACTGAGAGCAGGAAAAGTCCCAGATCCAGACAGGAGAGAACAGCCCCCGCAAGGGGATGAGGAGGGGAGGTTTCTCTGGCAGGGCTGTCCCCTAGGAAAGCGTGTTCCTGACTGAGGGGCCGGCTCAGCACAGCTGTCACTGCCGCGCATCCTTCGTGGTACCAGTGAGCTCTCGGCAGGGTATCCAGGCGGACTTTATTTTTTTCCAACGAGCCAGCAGCAGACATCTCATGCAGCACCCAGGAAAGAGCCCTATCAGCCACTAAAAGCAGCAGAGATTGCTATCAACGTGCTCAGGAATACGAGCACACTCACAAACACAACTGAGCGGTGCCAGGAGTCCGGTGAAAACAGGCACTTCAGGCACGTTTCCATCACTCTTGTGAACAACAGCCTCCGGAGACAGAGACGGCAGTTGCAGCGCTTTGCCTGCAGCATCACGTTGTGCCACGGTTCTCAATCCGGGGCTTGTGGACCATGGTGCGTGGCTGCAGATGGCCCAGGCAAGCAGAACCCCTGGGCTGGCCACCCATTCTCTCCTGGCTAACGCGTCCCCAAGCACACAGCACAGCCCCACCACACAGTGCTCCCCACACCACCCCCTGCCTTCCTACATTGCTAAAAACTCACACCAGGACAGGAGAAACAGAGAACACAAACCGAATGAAGTATCTAATTTTTTTTTTAAAATTATTTTTTAGTAATCAGACTCACAGAGGCAGTTATGCTTTAAAACCAAGCACAGATTATTGTGTGAATGCAGCCCAGTTAACAAACGTCCACAGGCATTTCACATTTTCCATCTTCCAGGGACATGGGGTAGGATCCCGGTCCTGCTGAAGCTGTGGGAAAGCTCTCAGCAGCTCGAACAGGATCAAGATCTCACCCCAACCTTTTTAATCTCCTACAGACAAACAGGTAGAGGGGACACTAATTTGAAAGCCACCTTCCCATCTGAACATTTTCTGCCCGTAATTTTTTTTTAAAAGCACCAAAATAGTTATAATAGAAAAAGAATCCTTCTGGTTCACTCTTGTTTCTTGTGTTTTTCATCTAAGTTTGTGCACACCTAATCCTATGTAAATGCTGCAGTTCGATGCACAAAGATGAAGCTCCACGTCTCTGGGGGTGCTAACTAAAATCAGCAAGCCTTCAGAAGGGAAAAGAACATCCACATGAATCAAATTCATACTTCTGGCCTCAGACATAGTACAAACTCCAATGACTTACTGAAAGCAGACACTGCAGACATTACTCTTGCTTCATTATACACTTAAATATTTAACAGGATAAGAGTGGGTAACACAAAAAAAAAAAGAAAAGCCAAACCCAAACAGCATAGCCTTATAGTCTTTTAAAAGAAATCTTTAAATAACTGAGATACACTATTTACAAAGAACTCTGCCACAAATTAAAATGCCCAGGGTACTAAGTTTAAAAACTACAACGCAAATTTGCTGACTGCATTCTTTTTACTTTAGTGCTGCCAAGAGGCAAAAAACCCCATGGTGCTGGCAAAGAATCACAAGCTTAACTTGCTGCTATGAGCTGCCCTTGATTTCAAGGGGTTTCTCATCTGCAGAGCCAGGTGCTGCAACTCATTTTCTCTGACGGTTTCACCGCACAGGGCTCAGTTCAGACCCACACCTCAGTGATTTCACACCTCCCAGCTCCATCTTTATGGAGATGCAGTAAAGGCATTCAGAAAACAGAAATAAAAAGGAACAGATAATTCCACCGATGGCTTTTTTTTTTTGGATCCCACTATGACAAAGTAGATGGGTACACTGGAAAAATAAACTGCCCACACTCCCAGTAGTTCTCAATAGCAAGGCTGACCACAGTGGGTTTTTTACTATTTTTAACCACGTTTACTATTTTTTCCGGAGTCTTATGCTTGCTTTCCAACAATAATTTCTGAATATGACCAGTTACAGTTAAATAGTTAATCACCTCAGTGATCTAAGAAAACTGGAGTATGAAACTGCTATATATACAATTTAGCCACATGGATTTTTTTCTGCTAGCCGCTATCCCCAGATTTCAAGCAGGATAACTGGTCTGGAATAACCCAGGATTATGACAAACAACAATGGCTCACACACTTGTCTTCACAAGGAAAATACCTAGCATAAAATCATCTTAAGGCAAAAGAACGAGTATTCCTCTGAAAATCAGTGTTACAATGCAGATCGCTTGGCTTCCTGCTTTACCGCCTTTTGCAGAGGAAGAAAATGACTAAAAATAGTAGCATATTATCAGAAATCATCACATCACATCAGCGATAAACCAAGCAGAGAGCCAGAGATGCACATATACGCAGAAATCTTATTATGTGGCCTTAATCTGTGGTGACTGGCAGTGTGTGCAATGGTGCCGCACGGCACGGGGAGCAGCGGGGGGTCAGTGTAGGCCCGCCCCCTCGTCCCTTTGCTGGCAGGGGATGGCAGGGCTGCTCAGACATCACTTCACCACCTGAAGTCAATGCAGAGCAGCCACCGCTTGGCCAGCGCTCCCCATGGGAGCTCCAGGACTGTGCAGGAGATGGGAACAGGAACGGAGCAGCTCCTCTCACCTGGGACACCCCAGGCTTCCTCCTCAGGGGCATGAAAGGGTCTACCCTGCTACAACTTGTTGGAGGCACCATGACAACCAGGGATGATGGAGATGTGTGCCATCTTCATCCTCCTCAGGAGGCAAGAGGAAGGACGGAGGTGCAGGGTGCCTCTGCTAGATGCAAGATTGCACCATTCTCAGGAAAGTGAAGACTGGCATGGGATTGTTCTTCAAACTCCAGGCATCACTGTTATTTAAATTCATTTGCAATGGCAGCAAGTCCAGACCTTCCCAGACCTTCTTGGCTTTTCTCCTCCAATTCTACCTCCTGAAACCCCAATGTCAAGTTCTGCCTTCTCAACAACATCCTTGAAAAATACACCAGCAGAGCCAGAACAGAAAGTGACCATGAAGCAGCCTGATTCATGATTCACTTCATCAAGAGAAAAAAAAAGCTTCTCATCAAAGTCTGCTTGGCGATTACAATCTGTCTTATGCAGATCCCCCTGTTGAGGGGAAACCTGGCCATGACCCCAGATCATCATCAGCAACCAACATCCAGAATTGTTCCTTAAATAAAGTAACAGCTCATAGAGCTCATTCACATTAATTTTACTTTAAAGGTAAATTTTAATAACACACACACTGATATTTATGAATATTAATAAGTGCCATGAGTTTGAGTGACATAAAGAGGATTTGTATGAAGGATCTGTGTTTGGATATAGATTTTTTTCCTCCAAGATTAATGAGAATAAAGTAAGGTTACCAGGCGGCAAGGAATGATGGGCATTATGTTTTGAAAGCCTGATTCCTCATAAAGAAGTGATTTATAAATATGTATCATTTGGTCAGTTTCTATTGCCTGTCACAAATTAATTTTGTTAACATTCTTTAAATTAATAAAACTTGTGAACTGAAGAGCCTCCAAATTAATTTCATCTAATCACTGTAGACTTCATACCATTTATTAGAAAAATGTAAAATAACTAATCAAGCACTTTTAACAAGTGGCTTTCCAACATCTGGTTGTCCTATAACACCACCTCTAATATGCAAAAAAAATCTACAGTTTTTACTTTAAGAAAAGCATCCTGTACACGAACTTCTTATGGGGAAGATCAAACAAGTCCAGGGAAGGACAAGCTGCTTCTGCATTTCTAAGAGCACTTTTTCCTCTGCCTAACCCCACAGCATCACATCTCATATTTCAGCTCTTAGTCTGCACCTCATCAGACCAGCTCTGGCTTCTCAGCAGCAGGATACATCTCTCTTCTGCAACTCAAAACCAGCGCTGACTAGTCCAGCACCCAGACAGATCCCACGGGAGACGAGGCCCCAGGAACAGCCCAGCCCATCCTGCATCTTCCAGGCTGCTGCGCTGCTGCATCCGCAACCCGCACCCGGCCAGGGGCCGACTCGCCCTCCTCCTGACGGGGCGATACACAAAGGATGCAAATAAAACCAAGTGGGCTGCCATAACACCCAAATCATACTGGGGAGAGGGAAGAGGGTGGCTGCTGCTCTTAAACCTCTGCAGACGGTCTCTTCCCTGGTGTCACGTTGACAGGGGAAGGGGCAGGATAGGAACCGACCTCGAACTGCAGCAAACCCACTTTCCGCTTGCAGAGGCAGCTCTCGACCCTCACATCTGAGTAGAAATGGCACCGACTAATTATTTCCCAGCAAAAGCCCCTATTTCACCTTCAAGGGAAAGAAAGAATTATCTTTATCACTCTTATTTGCATTACCATCGATCGTAGTCCTGTATCAGGAGACACGCAACAGGATGTTAAATCTTTGGCTTACAATCCTATTTAGTTTTATTGCTATATTTTTTTGGTAAGGAAAGGCATGCTCAGAATCCAACGATCAGCATCCTTCACATGGTGGACGTGCTAATTGCAGGCTAAAGCAGTGATGAGGTTGTCACTATTGTTACGGATGGCTAGTAAGTTTATTTTACCATTTAAGAGGGATAGCAGAAAACCGGTATTTTTATAACTAATGCAGCCTACTTAGGTGTGAATTTGAAACACAGGGGTCTCCAGAAACATTTCTTAGTTTTGCCTACTTTTTAAACATATGGAATTAAATTTATTCTCTTCAGTTGTTGAGTTTTAATCATAATCTGCAATACCATGATCAATTCTGAATCATGTTCAAGTGACATCACTGACAAAAGACAAAAGAGACAAATGAGAAAAGATGATTAATATCCCATTGATTTGTCTCACATGGACATGGGACCACTTTACAGATGCTCACACTTGTGTTGCTTTTTACTTTTGATCAACCAAACGGATGTATTTTGGAACCTTAAAACAAGTAAGGAGGGAAGTATCATAAATATGGAATCTAACATTTGCATGCTCAGTAGGAAAAAAAAATAAAACAAAACATTACAAATATCACAGTAGTTTTCCTGAAAATGGGAAATCTAGTTTCTCCAGGACCAACAGCTTTTGTAAAACAAGACAAGTGCAAAAGAGGTCTCAAGGTAAAGTGGAAGAACCTTCTAACAACGTCAGGGATTCTGCTGCCCATTCTGCTGGTGGAATCTGGCCATGCCTGCAGGCTCCAGGAAGGGAAGAAGAAGGGTCTGAAGAAAATAGAGCCAGATCTCGTCCCCAGCCAGCCGGGCAGCAGGGCCGCACCTCAGGCCTGCCAGCTACTCCAGCTGCATGTAGTGGAAAGGATGACAAGCAAAGTCTTTATCTGGTATCTGCTATTCCCAAATGCTTTCCTCCTTCGATGCTATGAGGTCACCATCAAGCTGCAGAAAGTCCCGTTAATCAGCTATTTGTGAGGTCAGGTTTCAGAGCGGGGAAACAGAAAGTGCCTTCCCAGGCTGCGATTCATTTCAGAGAGGAAGAAAATACAGGGCAGAACGGGAAAAAGTGCTCACAGGGGAGAACACCAGAGGCTGGAGCACAAAGCATCACTTTTATCACCCTTCCTCACCATCTTCTTAAAGGGAATTAGAGTATGAGGGAGGGACGATATTTAAAGTATCCCTTGACAAACTGGGGGAGGGGGTGATTTTCAAAAGCCTTTCTGTTGTTTGAGATGCAGACAGGAGCTGGTGAATTTGCAATATTGCCACCCAGCTGGACAGCTCTTTGAGTACCTCAAGCCACACAGAAACCCGCAGCAACCACAGCCCGTGCCTCTCACAAGGGACCATCTCTTCCCAAACGCTGCCCACCGATTTTCAAACCAAACACCACAGGCATCTCCAACTATTACATAAAAATAAAAAACTGGTAAGTCAATGTGCTTATCCTGTAAAATAACAATGCAAATAGCAAGCCATAAAGAGGAGGCAATGGCCACAGTGTCATGCCATCAGATGACAGAAATGTTGCTTTTTTTTTGGAAGCGGGAAAGGATGTCAGCCAGGTGTCTCTCAAACACGAGTCCTACAATGGATGCGCCAGCAAAGAGCTTCTACAGTTCACGTCCCTTTTGGGTCTGGCACCTGGGGAAGCACAACGCCAGGCATCAGGATATGCTGGGCCCACCCCATTGGAAAGAGGCATGGCAGAAAACTGGGGGTCCTGGTGGACGCCAAGTTGAACAGGAGGCAGCACCGTGGCCTCGCAGCAAAGAGGTGAACGGTGTCCGCGGCTATTGCCAGCAGGTCGAGGAGGAAGGAGATCCTTCCCCTTTATCCAGCACTGGTGAGGCCACATCTGGAGTGCTGTGTCCCATGCTGGGCTCCCCAGGGCAAGAGAGACAGGGACACACTGGAGAAGGCCCAGTGAAGGGCCACGAGGATGAGGAAGCAGCTGGATACCAGACAAAGAGAAGGCTCGTGGGGACCTCATCAATGTATAGAAATATTTGAAGGGAAGGTGCAGAGAGGATGAAGCCACACTGTTTCCAGTGATGCCCAGTGACAGGACAAGAGGCAACGGGCACAAACTGGAACACAGGAGGTTCCCTCTGAACATTAGGAAGCATTTTTTTGCTGTGAGGGTGACTGAGCACTGGCACAGTTTACCCAGAGGGGTGGTGAAGTCTCCATCCTTAGAGATACTCAAATGCTGCTTGGCCACAGTCCTGGGCAACCTGCTCTGGGTGACCCTGCTTGAGCAGAGTGGTTGGACCAGCCGGCCTCCAGAGAACATCTCCATCCTCAACCAGTCTGTGAGACGGTGAAGTACCCAGAGCACAGATGCACCCATGGGGAAGCCCAGAAGATGACATCTCAAAAGAAAGCCCACTGGGAACTTCACACACAGCAGCACACGCTGCTTCAAGGGGTCCCTGTGCTGCCAAAGCTCACGTCATGTCACCGGGCAGCTCAGAGCAATGCTGCCCACCTCTCGGTCACATCCAACAGCAAGACAAGTCTTTGAGAACCGTAGCCTGGAAGGCTCTGCCACACGGCTACATGCCGGCTCCTCACTCCCAGGGCCGAGCAAAGGCCCAACCACACTGACACAGGCAGCGTCACCTGCCCGCAACACCTGAGCCTGGACACACACTTCCCACTACAGGCAGAAGAGTCGTCACTCAGAAACTCAGAACCACCGGCCACGTTTACCAAGACAGAGGTTTCTTCAACCACTTTCCAATGGAAGTTGCTTCCAGGTGCTGGATTTCCATAGCAGAGAACACAAGTGACAAAAGCCCTTCACAAGGGGGCAAGACCTCCTCACCAGCACCAGGTACTTATCCCTATGCCATAAGTATATGCATATTAAATCAGCATCCATTTAAAAAATTCTAATGAGCATTAACTGATGTTGCAAATCAATCGACCAAGATCTTACTTTGCTATTAATGCACTTTTTGTTTCTTCGGACGGCCACCACCATTCCCTCGTGATGTATGAAATTTCACTGGCAGCACTTTCCATGCAACGGGAGGTCAGAAGGCCACCTCCGCGCCTGGCAGAGATCCACCTTGCTTTTCTGACCTCCAAGCAGCAACGCTAATGTACACCCACTGGCCCTGCGCTTCTGTGCTTCCCACCCGTGGAAGCTCTTTCATGCATTTATACACACGTGCTAATGGTGGAATTAGTGCCCAAACGTGACTGGCAGTCTCTGCAGAAACCAGCTTTTAGGGCATACGCTGGTGGTTTTCTACAAGGGAAGAGAATCCAGAACATTAGGGAAGTGGCTTAGATAAAACAAAATGTCTCATTAAGAGTGGACCCAACAAAGCTCGTTTACCCCGGGGATTTCTGCTGGTGTCCCCTAGCCCCTTCCGAACTCTGCCCCCATGCATACTCTGAGCAGACACCAGAAGAGATGGTGTTTGCACGGGCTAACAAGAGCTGGGCCCACCTGCCCCAGACCCACGTCCGACTGTCCTGCTGCCTCCTGTCCTGCTGCCTCCTGTCCTGCTGCCTCCTGACCTGCACACTGGCAAGCTCTGCCTGCCTCTCCTCCAGGCAGGACCTTCACTTGGCCTTTCTCTCCCCTCCTTTCCACAGAAGCAAAATATTTATATATCTATATACATATAACTAGCCCTTTTTTTTTTTTTTTAAATACGGCTGAAAAGTAGATGCCAGCTTCCTATATTATAACGGGCAACTGCCTAACAGAATGACCACACAAGCTTCATTTCCCTAAGAAATCAAGCCAAAAACAACACTTGGGCCATAAAAATAAATAAATACCGTGTGTTAGTACACGCCACCACAAATACCAGGGGCCACAAGGGTGGTCAACAGCGTCGAGCATCTTTAACGGGAGGAGGAGCTGGGGCTGCTCAGCCTGGAGAAGAGCTGGCTCAGGGACATATTACCAGTGTGTTTAAGTCCCTGCTGGGAGGGAGTGAGGACAAGGCAGTCAGACACTGCTCTGGACAAGAGGCAATGGGCACAAACTGAACCACGTGAAGTTCCATCTGAACACGAGGAAGCAGTTTTTTTACTGGCAGGGTGGCCAGGTGCTGGGACAGGTTGCCCAGAGAGGCTGGAGAGTCTCCATCTGTGGAGATGCTCAAACCCTGACCGCATACGGTCCTGGGCAACCTGCTCTGGCTGACCCTGCTTGAGCAGGGGGTGCTGGACTAGGTGATCTCAGGAGGTCCTTGCCAAACCAAACAATGCTGTGGTTCCACAAGACACAATGCTACGCAAGCGATAATTACCCTATGTTCATATGCAATACGAAACAGATGGAAGAAAACAAGAACACCAAAAATCTAGTGCGATCCCACATCTTCAGTAGCTTGGAGGTCACAGAAAACAGAAACGTTGTGTACTAAGCCCCGTAGTCGCAGAGACTGACAGCACTGCCTCATTTCAAGGAACTTCTATTTTCAAGCCACTTGCCTAGGTGCTTCTGCTGTCCTATTTTAGGGCGAGTGGAAAATACGGTGTCACTCTGCAGCTCGTTCAGAAAATAAAGCAATAATTTGCTTTTGGCAAAGACTGTTTTAGAAGATAATATACAGAATTATCTTGGAGAAAGAGACAGAAGAGTATTTTGAGAAGGAAAACTTTCTTTTATGGCATCTAGTGGAAGTGAAATGGAAGTTGTTAGAAAGAGTCTTAATCTAACCAAACATACCTATAGAGTCTGTTTGTGCACAATTTCTGCATAAAGATGAAACAGCAAGATTTGATGGCTCTGCAGTGGTGGTAACAAGACAACACACATTTTTATGTCAGAAAGCAATGCCCGCCTGTGGTTTCAGTTACTTTGAAATTAATGCACTAAGATAAAGCAATTATAACCCAGAGTGTTTTTACATGATATTGCAAGAGAAGAACAGATCCGTTCTTCAACTCGCTGCTTTATTTGTTGTAATTAGCACTCATACACAGAGAGTAACCAGGACTGAGGTCAAGTCCTGTTCCCAGAGGAGGATCCTCCCACTTAAAAGCGAAGATCTCCCCCCAAGACTTGAGGTGCAGCACAGGACACCGAACGCTGCTCCACACGTGGGACGGACCTTCCCTGGTTACTATGGGCACTGCTACAGCACAGCAACGCGCATTCGGGGGGGGGAAACATCCTGCTATTTTTCGATCGTTTACAGTTATCTGGTAGACAGCAGGATTCTCTGTAATACATAGATTTTCACCTCCATAATATGTAATTTACTCTATAGTAAGTGGCATATGGGAAACGGGTGCAGAGAAATAATGTACTTTTTGTTATATGCAGAAGGAAATAACAGACATACATTTCACACATGACCTTGTAACATGGATTATTTGGAGGCAGAATACTCACTTATTCTTATACAAAGCATATTATCTATTCCTTTTTGGTAACAAGTCCTGCAGACACTTTTTTTCCTCATTTGCATTGAGTTGTGTGTAGGGATGACAGTGTCACCATCACTGGTGGATTTGAAATCTCAACAAACACTATCCCGCTGTGGTTCCAGAGTTCCCTTGCAGGAAACGTAACTGTTGTCACCACATTTGCCTCCACAAAACACATCCTGTACCCAGTAAGTCAAGAACAGAAATCCGCCCGAGTCCAAAGATGCAAGATCATTCCAACTGGACTGTTCCACTCCCTATCTGTAGGCCCATTTTTTCCCCTGTAAATAATACACTTAAAAGAAAAAACAAACTCAGAAGCTGTAAAAGTCTGTCTCCACACAAAGTTTAGTAAGTAAAGTCTCATGTACTCAGAATCATTTTTCAATCCTTACATGCATTCAAAAGAATTTGAAAACATTTATTAGTCCATTAATACGTAACTAAAACTCAGGACTAAAACTTCAATTGACTGGCTCTCACTTTCAGTATTAGCAATGGACGGCAAGTATCGTCCTCAACAATTTAGAAAGATTCTTGCACAAGATTATTAAGCAACAAGAACACGTCTGTGAAAATACTGCATGATGCTTTACATTATTCCACAGTTCAAAAGCTATTTCATTAATTACCCCTTAGCAAATCGGAACTCGACCCCTAGTAAGACTATGGAACCTTAAATCTTCTCCGCTTTCTTAGTCTAAAAGCTGGGAAAAAAAAACACTTTTTAAGAAGTTGTGTAGTGAAACGAGGATGATGTGGTGGTGATGGGACTTTTTCCACCACCTCTGCTCCATCCCAGCTCACAGACCATCCCTTCAAGAGGCCAAACAGCAAACCCTATGGTTCACAGGCCTCATTTATGGCTGAGAAGATGCAGGGACAGGCGCAGATGTAGGAAGAAGAAGAGCGCAAGTCACCTCCCTTCTCTGTTTTGTCTACATCCGAGTCTTTGTAACCAAAAGGTTTTTGGTTCTTCCCCTCAGAGGGGTTTGTTCCCAGTGTCCCCCTCCCAGCTGAGCAGCTGGGACAGGCTCCCATGGGACAGAACCCGCACCCCAGGGAACTGCAGCTGCCAACTCGGGAAAATATTTTATTAAGGCTCAGGGTGTAGTTTGGGTAAAAACAGGTTTCAAAAATGAGATGCTCTGCTCTAAAGGCAATTTCCTGCTCCAACCAAATAGCTTACTGCCAACATTAAAAAAGCTGTAGGGTTCACAGAAATTATCAATTTTAAGAAGTATTCTCTAAACCACAAGTCACCATAAACGTCAAGCCCTCTATGTTGTTGGCATTTCAAAGCTGATTCTCCACATCCAGGGACTGCAGCTGGGTTTGTTCCGTTTTTCCAGTCCGGCTTTCCCAGGGCGGGTCAGCCGCAGAGGCACCTGCCGCCCGGGGCCGGGCAGCGAGCCCGCCGGGGGCTCCTCGGGCAGGGCCGGCCCGCAGGGCCCGCACCCGCGCTCCCCTTCTANNCCCCCCCGCGGGCCCGGCCGCCCGTCAACCGCAGCGGGGCCGCGGTGCCCCCGCCCGCCGGGCGGCCAAGATGGTCGCGGGGCGGCGTCGCTCACCTCCTCGGCCTGCTTGCGCAGCGCCTTCTCCCGCTCGTACTGCGTGAGCAGCTGCTCGTTGTCCTCCCGCAGCAGCTCCAGCTCCACCTCGTGCTCCTGGTTGTCGGTCAGCACCGAGTCCAGGTTCTCCAGCACCGTCACCACCAGCGGCATCAGCTCCTTCACCACCTCCTCATCGTAGCAGTGGATGAGCCGCTCGAACTCGCGGTAGATGCTGTTGGCGAGGCCCGAGACCCGCTCCGACATCACCGACCCCGAGCAGTAATCGTCGCCCGGGTACCCCCCCACGCCGCCATCGTCCAGCTGGATCTCCAGCATCCTGCCGGCCCGACAGCCGCCCGCTCCAGCCCCGCTCCGCTCCGCTCCGCTCCCCCGCTGCCGAGGCCGCCGCCGCCAGGCTCTGCCCCGCCCGCCGCGTCACGGGCCGCGGGGACCGGCTGGGGCGGAGCGCGGCGGCACCGCCCCGGGATCGCGGAGCCGCCCCCGGGCCGGGACCGCGGGACGAGGCCGCGGGGAGGCTGCAGCTCCCAGCGCATCCGCGCTCTTCCCGCTGTGGAGACGCTGACCCGCCCGCGAACGGCACCTGCCCCGCCGAGCCAGCCCCACGCGTGTGGGGAGGCACCCTGAGCTCAAACCCACCCGCGGCCGGTTTCTGCCCCAAGACCAATGGCCAGACAAAGGACGGCGGGGAAGTGTCCACTGCATGGACGAGACCTCCGCGCACGACACCCAGCACTGCGGAGCACCCAAGGCACGGACAGTGTCCTGCGCCTTGGCGCAAGCTGCGGATCGCACTGTGTGCTGGAAAGCCATCTTCTCCACGACCCACGTTAAAGACTCACCAGATCGACCTCTGTGCTTTGGGCTGTTCGGTTCATCCTCAGTGAAATCCAAGCCCAAGTCTCCATGTGAAGATCTGGACCCCAAAACCAAGGGATTAATAAGGGAAAATAAGTTGTCCCAGGTCTGTGTGTGTTAACAGGCTACAAACTGGAGAGGCCTTCAAAGTAAATGGTCCAAAGGTCACAAACGAGTCAATTCTTTCTTATTCACACTCTCAAATTCTCCATCATCTAAGAAAAACATAAGAAGCGTTATCTAAACTGCATGTTGTTCAATCTAGAAGGACTCTTTTTTGAGGGAGAGGGAGAACTTCCAGCCAGAAGAGTGTTAGAACCTGAATTTGCAACCCAATTATTAATGCAAAACCTCCAAATACCTTCGGACTTGCAAGCCTCTTCTTAGTACCTATGAAAATCAGGGTACTCCTTTGCTCCATACCTTACTTGTTTCAATTTAGTTACTCAATTATGTTTTCAAGATAAGACAGCTGTAGTTACTACAGTGAAAGGAGACAAGGACCCATCCAGGCAGGGATGAGCTGATGGATGAAACCAGAGATCAAAACTGCCCATCTGAAGTCCTAAAAAAAATCCAGCACCTGAGCCCTTGAAAGCAGCAGAACAATTGCAGAACTCCATCGATAGGTTTCTATAAGCAGCAACTTTGGGAGGCCGACCCCAGCACCCACAGCACGTTACAAAAGGCAGGTTGATGCATATGATACTCATTAATGTAAAACATTGGTACAGAGTCTAACAATGGAGTGGAAATGCAAAATAATGTTCCAAAATGGCTCTGTTACCAGCATCCCCCACCTCTCACTGCTGTGACCAGAACATTTCATTACATGGTTACTCATCTCAATGCCCTTGTGCAAAATATCCTTGTGAATAACCTACTTGTGAGGGATCTTGCTTTTCACATTCTGAGCTCAGAGATTTTGAAATATCAAGGACTTGTTTTACTATTCTTAATAAAGAAAATTCAAATAAATTCTTTACCTATATCTGAAATTAAAAAGCTTCGAGTTAGGGAGTGATCTGCATCATTGGAAGAAATGAGAATGGGCAAATGAGAAAAAGAGATTAATTAGCCAAGCTGATATTGTCTTTAAAAAAAAAAAAAAGTCAAGCCCTAAAAGAGGTTCTGTTGTATGCAAAATAACGATTCAATCACCTGATCACCAGAAATATTCAAATACAGTATCTCTAAAGTTCTCTGGAGGATTATTTTTTTCCACTTTCAGAGAGTTTCGAACTAACTGAAATTTAAGTCTAACCCAAAACTGTTACAGGTTTACAGTGATAGTTGCCTTTTCTAATGTTCTCAACAAAATATTTCAAAGTTACGGGGCAAATTTATGAGTAGAAAATGTGACCGAATCATCCTTCAAGAGTTAAACTGTCCTTTGTAGCCCCCCAGATCCCACTCTGGTGCCCTCCCCAGCGTTTACTTCTGTCTCTTTTAGGGGTGCAGAACAGCTCCTGAGAACTTGTCTGCCCAGAAGGACAAACGGACAAACGGACACCGCGGGCAGATTTCAGATATTAGGGATGCATTTTTTCATCACTGGGGCAACACTTCAGCCTGAGCCGAACGAGTGGCTGCAGGGCTCCATGCTAATTGCGCTAATTTGCGTTAGTTGCATATATCTTAATACCCAGGACACTACAGTGTGGCTGCATTTCAGGTGCCATTCATTCAGGTCCAGTCTTTCTTCTTTTTCCTCAGATTTCTACAAGTCAAGAGTAGACACTTAAAAAAACCCAATTATTGGACAAGTTAGGTGTTAAGGTTCTCGGAACATACGTATTTTACTGTCCCTTTAAAAAGCTCTGCAAGTATAGAGCTTTTCCTGAAGAATCAATTTGTATTTTGTAATTTAAAAAAAAAAAGGAAAATGGCCAAAGAGAGGCCAAGAGAACTATACAGCGCATTCATTATACAGAAACACTTTCAGTTTGGGTGGTAAAAGGAGGACACCAAAGAACTGCTTAAATTAACATCTTAAAATCAGGAAGAGGTTTTCAGATTTGATATTGTTATTAAAGGCTGGAAAACTTGGATTAAAAAGACATACCTGTTTTACACCACCATTGAAATCTGCATTCTGCAATACAGCTGTGTTTAGACTAAACCAAGATTAATTTCACAAGTCTGGTTTTGTAGGCAAGCAATACATTACAGCAGTAAACAGCTGTTTTATTAGACAAACTGAACAAGCCTAAGTACATATACTCTTTCTGAATTTCACCTGGGCAAGGCTACAACAATATAAATACTGTGACCAAAAAAAGGGATACACCCCAGAGTTATATATGATTGTGTGGTTCAGAGGAAAATTCAATGGTTCAATCCCCTTGAATATCATCCCAGATATTAGTGGCTGTTATTCAGCATGGGAATAAAAGCTGCGTGATAGAAAACAATGTGGAACATTTTGCTCACAGATGAACTGAGACACCCACTTCCATTCCTACAGATACATTATAAACCAAGTTTTCCTATCTAACGCCACCAAATAAGCACACCCAATGAAACCTTCTCATTCTCTGACGGGTATTGTCCTCTAAACACGGGAAAATGACATTTAATCTGCATCTCCAACTTGCTTATTAAATATCTAGAGAATAAATATCCACTAAACCCATATGCTAGCGCTTATATGTAGCTATTTCCCTTCCATACATGCAATAAGTACTAAATCAGATAAATCCAATTGTTTTTCAGACGCTGTGTCAGACAAAGTGAAGATGTAATTACTATTTTCAAATAGGCCCTCGTTTTAAAAGATACAATAGCGTAATTCAGATATCCAACTTTTTCATGAAAAAAAAGTTAAAAACGCACAAAATGTCCTCCTGGTTTTGTAAACAGTCCAATTCAATGTATTTTAAAATGTATTTAAATGTTCCTTTCATCAGAATGTATAGATAACATAGATACAAATGCTAATCAGGTCTTACACCTTGTGAATATTGTCTCTGGTTTAGAGATGGAAGAAACTGTGGCAGAAGCATTAAATGGACTCAAAAAGACCATGCAGGGAAGGACTGCTAGAGCTGGGATTAGAGCAAAGGAGCTTTTGAGCACTAAAAGCAGATCCGGAGCCTGCATTTGACCTGTGTTTTCGTGTTTCTGCAGCAGCGTCTTTAACTGCTGGGCTGACAGTCTGCCTGGGTGCACCGGCGTGTCCTGACTGTAACGGAGTTATCAAGGTGAGGGAAATGCCAAAAGGGTTGTACTTGGATAGGGACCAGCTATTCCCTTCTGCAGCGGCCACAGAAAACCACTGCAGGCAAAGCTCAGAGCAGTGAGCCAGATCTCGGGCTCAGCTGAGCTCAGGCTGTCGATTCGGAGCGGGAAGGCAGCAGAAAGCATCGTTTCAGTCCAGCCTGCCAGGATAAAGACACAAGGTGTTGATTTGTGGAAAAGCTCCCAACATACACATTGGATTTAGAATTCTCGAAGAACAGCGAAATTCCAAAGTTGTCATTAGCAATGACCTCAAAAGCTTCAAATTACACAAAGGGAAAGAACTTTAAACCTACCCAGAAAGCATAATTGCAATGGCAATATCACAGCTCATCGGTAATTAACAGTTTAAAGTCTTGTGACTGTTCCATCCTATGTTATGTCATTATAGCTGAATATATTGCTATAGATTCATTGCATGATAGCTTTTAGAGACAGCTGCAATTATAGCAAAAAAACGGTGTCCCTAAAAAAGGAGAGAAAAGAGGAGAGGAGAGAGAAGATATATCAGGAAATGACACACAAATGGTACAGTATTTCCTTCGGATGGCACTGTGCTAATTAACAAAGCACTGATTGCAGCGGTGATCTGCCCCAAGGATCTGTAGGATCAGAGTTCCATCTTCTGTCTCTGCATTTTATTAATTCTCATAGAATCATAGAAACATTTAGGTTGGAAAAGACCTTTAAGATCAAGTCCAACTGTATTCTCATTGCTTTATTATTGATATCCAAGACTGCTTTTCAGAGATGATAATTACATTCATGGTGAACATTAACACCAAAAATGCATGCAGCACATAATTTCAGGGTATTTTTTTTTTTTACTAACTTGCATAGGGACTTTATTATTTTTTTCTTGCATATTAAATCGATGAGTAGACCTTGAACTGAAGGCAAAACATACCCTGAATGAGGCCAGGATGTCCTGGTCTGCTGATCTCAGCACTTTTACTCCCTGCCCTATATAGAGGAAAAAACCAAACCCAAACCCCAAGCAAGCTACATTATATGAAAACCATGGCCACTGCAAGGAAGGGTATCTTATGGCAACTTAAGAAAGAGTAGAAGCACGGTAAAATGTGCAGAAGCTCATGATGTTTTCAGAAACACTGGCAGCTGTTGTACGTTTTATAGTAGCCCTTCTGCACATGATATCCTTCCATGCCAGCAGGAGACAGCGAGAAACATGCAGGTAGTAGGAAGGGATATTTCAAATGTCAGTTTTGACATGTATGCTGCTTTTTTCCCATGTCTTGGACCTTAACCCCAGCCCCACTTGGACTCCTGTGCTTTTAGCTGAGAAACTGCAGGTGGAGGAATAATCTTTTCAAGCAGAAAGGGGCAGCTGCACACACCTTAGTGCCTAGATTTACATCAACTCCCCCATTTCTTTCCATTTGCTTTTTATAAAGTAGGAGAGAGACTCTCTGCAGAGACTCTAGAAGCCTAAACTACGTTTAAAAGAAACCTTCAGTACAAATTTAAGGTGAGAGAGAGATGCTCAGATACGGTGATAAGGGGTGCAGTACAAGTACCAAAAGAGTCAGGTTGCCTTTATTAGCAGTTCAGCAAAGAGGGAAAATTCTGCCTCTGTGACAAGGGCAAAGAATATAATTAACTAACAAGACTCCTTAGTTTAGTGCCATATTAAATCCGTGGTGGGTTTTCAGGTCTGTCTTGAGCCCGTGGGAGGGATGGCTGCTAAACTAGCTGGAATGAACATCAGCAAATGGAGCAGGAACGCTAGAGCAGGTTACATTATTAATTATATTAAAGAGCTCTCTCGCAACAGCAGGACATCGCAGGAAAAAAAAAGAACAGCTCATCCCTCAGACTCTGCAGTAAGCAAACGCACGCAGTGTGGGTTTTCCTGCTGCTGTAAACCCTCCTCCTCGCCCTGCTCACCCCCTGCGTTGGGGATTTTCCTCCTTCCAGCGCTGGGCTGGCCGTGAGTGGCTCACGTCATGGACTCAGAGCCTCTGACAGCATCAGCAGCACAAGATGTTTCAGAGCTCGGCAGCAGAACAGCCTCCGGGGACCCAGTGAGCCTGAGAGAAGGCGCTGGCTGGTTGGTAAGAAAAACACGCAGTCATGAGAAGGGTATGGCAAAATACATTAAACAATTACATACCAACGCGCCTGTTTCCTCTGTTTTCAGAGAAATACACAATTCATTGCAAAATGAAGTATAACACCTGACAAATTAAAATCACTTGCCTGCCTGAAAATGTTGTACTTACTACAGCTTTACTTTTACCTGTTTATGACTGAAGAGAGAACAAAAAATATAGTATATTTATTTTCAAAAAGATCTAGCACAACTTGTCATAAAACAAATTTCACTGTTTTCTCTCATGTACAGGAATCCGTTGGACACATGCTTCAGGAAGTTAAGTGTTGAAGAACTGTCTATAATAGTTGGAAGTCCCTGAGACTGAGACCTTGGTGAGGAAAAACCCAGATAAACACAGGGAAACACATACCCAGAAGAGACCGCCTGTTTTAAGATAGAAAATTGAGCTATAAAATCAGAAAAACTGGCACAAGAACTTCAAGGTCAGGAGAAGGACTTGGTACTACTTTTAGTAAGCCTTCTCTAAAACTGAACTACAATTATCTGTGTAGGTTTTTATGAGAGGACTAAACCCAGGACTTCGGAGAGCTTCAGGAGGTAAAACAAGCTCTGCAGCTTTGGAATAAATTTATAGTCAAGGCAAAATGTTATGATGATACATCTATGGATGCACAGGTGTAGGAAATTCAAGTTAATATGAATGGAATTTGACAGAATTTGACGTAACAGACAGGAGACAATATTAGAATCATAGAGTGGTTTGGGTTGGAAGGGACCTTAAAGACCATCTCGTTCCAATCCCTGCCATGGGCGGGGACACGTTCCACTAGATCAGGTTGCTCAAAGCCCCGTCCAGCCTGGCCTGGAACATTCCCAGGGACAGGGCACCCACAGCTTCACCTGGCCATGCTCAGACAGTTGTTTTCAACTGACAGGACACCTAAAGTATTGTTATGCCTGTCCCTTTCCTCCCTAACAACAGCCTAAAGGTTCTTCTAGGAGTGCAGTAACCTGAGTCTGGACAAACAGCCATGCCTCCAATTGCAAATCCCTCACAAGTGTTTGACCTCACTGTCACTAGTCCTAGAGACTAATTCTTACTAAGGGCTCATGAATCACACACACATCCAGTCCCTACTCCAGATCATTTATAAGCTGGAACTAAAAGGGAGGAAAAAAAAAACGTGGATTAATTCTAACATATTAAATCCATGTGGCCTTTTAGCCAAAGACTGAAAGGAGGGGGAAATATTTCGTTTATGTGGAAAAAATATATGGTCTATTTCCATATATATAACATGGAATATTATGAAATACATATAGTTCTATATATATTTCCATATATAGATGCATACAAAATACTTCCGAGGGAGAAAATCGAAGTGTGTGTCCAGACTCACTATGCAAAGGAATCCAATCTCTTCACCCTACTATTTACATAGCAGGATGCTGATACATAATTTTCATTTCCATCCCCTAGGCACCACAGTGAATTTTGTCCAGCACATTAGTATTTTTCATAAGCAATGTGACTGCAACACAGGTTCCTTGTCCAGATGGGAACCTGCTGCTGCTCCCAGCAGTGCTGGTACAGCCCCCCCACCGCTGCTGGTAATGGTTACAGCCTAGCAAGACATCTGACAATCTGTGGGCTGTGGTACCCTGCACGTATGTATTACTTCCAAGTCTGGAATCTTAGATTCATTCTTTGCTTTAAAAAAGTAGTGCTGCTACAGTATATTGATGGCTGAAAAGGCTCTCCCAAGTGCCATTTTAACGGTACATGCCAGCAGGCAACCTTCACAAAGACATAAATCAGAAATGAAACGAGGGGCAGCACTCTTAGAAGGAACTGGACTTGGGAGCATTTCATGGCTTTTGTAAGGAAGTACCTAGAATCAAAACCCAGGCGGTTTCCTTAAAACCTGCAAATAATTAGGAAAGCTCTAACCCTAGTTTTCAAATCAATCACATACACAATTGTATATGTTTTATATATACATACACATAATCTTTCGTATACACTGTCACAGTTTAGCCCTGGCTAGCAATCTGAACCACAATAGATGCTTGTTCACTCCGCTCTCCGCCTCTAAATAGCAGAGAGAATTGGAAGTGTAGGGAGAAACTCATGGATTGAGATAAACATAGTTTAATAAAACAACAAAATAATACTAATATAGCACTACTATTAATAAATACTCACTGGGGGAAGTCAGTGAGCAGTTGAATGGGGACTCAGCTGCTCATCAGGGTCAGCCCACCACAGCTACGTGAGGACCAGGGTCAGCAAGGTGAAGCATCCTCTGCACATAAGGTAACGATGCTGTTTCAGTGTTCTCCACACCTGCAGCCCAAGGAAGCAAGAAAGCATGGGGTAGGATAAAATAAAATACTCCTACATGGCAGCACAAGCGATGTCTGAAGTGACAGCATTTATAAAAATGGACTTTAAAGATATTTTGTTGTCTTACCCTGTTCGCAGGTCAGGTGCTCCTAAAATGGTTAGTTACTGAACCATTTTCAGTACACATCACTGTTGAAAAACTTACGTTTAACATTGCATCAGCTACCTGAGTAAACTTTGTCTTACGGAACATACAACATGAGCACAGGGAACGTTTTGTGAGATGTATCCAGGTTGCTCAAAGTTGTTTTTTCATTCTGTACTTTCTCCCTGCTCTGTGTGTACCTTTGACCCACTGCCCCAGGAGAAAAAATGTGGATTCCCAAGCCCTGCAGCTCGCTGTGAAAGACAGAGGTGGCATGTACCCTCACACATGTAGTTATTGAGCTCTGTCTTAGGGTGAGGTAAGGCACTGGCCCTCACTGGTGCTATTAGAAGGCTTGCCTTATTTGATGGCTCTTTGTGCCTTGTCTGGGTAGAATATATTCTTCAATCAGGAAGAAAAATACACTTACGCTTTCAGTCATATAGGAGTTTGCGGGGTTTTTGCCCTTCTCCCCCCCCTTTTTCTTTCCTTCTTTTTCTTCTTTCACTACCAATACACTGCTCTTGTGATCACTAGAAACCTCTAATTTATGCTTGGCTTATCTATCTGTTTTTGTGCAGTATTGTCTACTGGCTTGAGTAAGTGCCCTCTCTCCCCATTTCCTACATGAGACACTTCCATTAATGCATCCTAAAAGACGTGCCTTTTTTCCCCCAAAACATCACATGTTTGACTCCAGTTTATTATGATTACAACCCAGCCTCCTCTCTGCAGCTGCTTTCTGGTCATCTATTCCCCACCTTGCATTTACCCATTTGACCTCTTCCTTTTACACGTCCTAGTTTTAACTCTCTTTACCGAATCTCCTCTTTTTCACCGAGGATAACTCCTCCAGTTTACCACGCTGCTTCCCAGCGCGGATCCTTTCCCTTCAGATTCCCCTCAGGCCCCTCCCGCGCTGCCCGGGGCGGTACCGCCGCCCGCCAGCGGCCTCAGCCGGGCGNGCGGTCCGCTGGCGGCCGAGGTGCGGGCCTTGCGGCGCCGTTCGCGGCTGGAGCCGCTGAGCCGAGCGGCAGCTGGGGCTCGGGGGCCCTGCGGCGCGGCCGGGCCGGCAGTGAGGGGAGTGAGCTGAGGTGGAGAGTGAGCTGAGGCGGGCAGGATGGTGGGGTGAAGGGGTTTTCTCTGCCCCGCAGGCGCCTACAGGTTCGTGGTGCTGCTGTTCAACTGTCTCCTCACCTTCGGCTCCTACTTCTGCTTCGACATCCCCAGCGTCCTGCAGGAGCAGTTCCAGGGGGTGAGTGCGGGGCCTTCCTCTGGGCAAAAAAAAAAAAGGCAGAACCAGCAAAATGGAGGCGTTGGTCAGCAGTAGGTTTTCAAAACCTTTTCGTATGGTGTTAGGTGGGAGTCGCGCTCCAAGGTCTCGTGGTCCAGATGATGGGGGTGAGGGGTTACTGCTGGCCTGCTTGCTGTGAGGAACATGCACGGGACAAGCCGTGAGGGGTTTGAGTTCTCCGTGCTGCCCGGAGAGCTGGAAATCTAAAACCTGCCCTTGCTCAGTGATTGTCAGCTCTCCATCCAAATGGCTGTTCCCTACACTGATGAAGGGCAGAATTAGGATAGTCTTGATACCACTCTGCATGGAGAAGATACGCGGAATTGACTATTAGTACTTAAACTGGACTGGAAGGCTAGCGATGTTGGAGGTGGGAGAGTAGAAAAGACTTTCTGGGTCTTCAGCTCCAAACCTCCTGATGCTGCAGGTGTCACATCACGAGTTTGTTTGCTACCCAAAAGACAGAGCTGGGCAGGGAGATCACAGGAGGACTCGGTCATGTGAAAACCAGTTGTATTTTCAAATGCTAGAAAATTTGGTTGTTCAGGGTTCATATTGATATCCCAGTTAATTTATGGGATTTCTCCAGGGATGCCGGGGTCCCAAAGTTCTTACCTGAATTCCTGAATTCCTGACAAATTCTTACTTGACTAATTTATCTGCCATTATTGCATTTGTTTCATGTCTTTTGAGAGCTGATTTTACTCATGTGTGCCATCTGCTGGCAGATTAGTCTGTGTAGCCTGAGAGCCACTGTCCTGTTCTTTGCTTCAATAGGAGAAGTAGAAATAGATACAGCTTGCAGGTGTAATTTTTTTTTTCTTTAAATGCAGGTAATCCATAACATTCAGATAGTGAACTCCAGGATAAATTGGGTGCAGTTTGTAATTGCAAACAGGAGTAAAAATAAAAGGTCGATATTTATTCCTTGGTCTTTCACAGCTTCTGCAGGTCTGGGGGAGAACAGTCAGTCATTTATTTACGGACTGAAGGAAAGGTGGTGTCAGGCTTTGTTACTGAGGTAACTTTATAGGGTAGTAAACCAAGCCATATTTTTGTGTGTTACGTACTGTGCAAACAGTGTTTTATCTGTTGACATTCTCATCACATTTTTATTCTGGTGAATTTACACAAGTGGTCCAGTGGTAGTTGGAGGATCTGAGACCAGTGCTTACAGTGAAAGCACTTTGTTCTAGACAACAGCTTCCCTGCAGCCTCAGACATTTCTACTACAGCAGATCTGAGGGCTTTGTAAATATGATGGCTATATAAAAATCACGTGGTTAAAATCACGCTTTCCTTGTGCTTATTCAAGCTGTTAAACTTGTGCCTGCTGGTGTGGAAGACCTAGTGTCCACTTCCTAATGCAGGTAGATTTTCAGTAGTTGGAAGATCTAGAGCTTTTTCCTGATCATATGGTGTTGAGAAGATGTTGCTTTTCAGTAGCAAAAGTGACGTTATTAAATCACACTAGGACTACCCGTTTCCTACTGCTCAGCAAATGCTTTATTGCTGTGAATTAATATGGGCAACTGCTAAGTTTCATATTTGCACACTGCTTAAGACTTTATTGTATGTAATGAAGAGTCAGATCAAGCTAAACTATATCCAGGAAACTAAGGGATCAAACAAACCTCATGGTGCAGTCTCATGGCTTTTCGTTTGGACTGAAGTGTGTATAAAAGTGCCGAGCCCCTGCCGCTGCTGCCGCAGAACGGGCAAGGGAAGGCGTGATGTGCCGATGGCCAGTCATTTCTCGTTTGGCAAGGGCTGAATTCCTGGGAGAATACACAAGTCCTCTAATTCCTGGTCCTGGAAGTGGGAACTGAGTAGGAGAAACAGAAATCTAGTAGGCAGGAACTGACCTTCGTTTTTAAAGGAATGTGTGAGTTTTCGTCTGTGTCTGCTGCCCAACACAGACTCTGTGACTTGTTATGCAGAACTTGACCTGCCCCAATGGAACCCACCATAATGGCACCAGGCACAACAGCACGCTGGACTGTGTGGAAGGCTTGGGAATGACACCTGCACAGTACAATTTGCTGTACGCCATCTACGCTTGGACGTAAGTCTCTTTTCTCTTGCTTTTGGGGAGGAGGGTAGTTTGTTAGTTGCTTCCCAGCAGCAAGACACAAATGTTCCTGTTCTTGTTTTCTCTTAGGAATGCAGTAGTGGTTATTCTGGCTGGATTCCTGATTGATAAACTAGGAAATCGCTGTAAGTTCTGAGGGTCGATTAATTTGTCCTTCTACTGAAGTGGGATTTCAGGCTGTTCTTTCAGTGCAGAGGGATGATCAAAGGTTCTGCTTCAATAAGATCACGGAGGGATGGGAGAGGAGGGTCAGCTCTGTGTGTGGAGTGTGTGATGGTTCATTGAGCAGCTCCATGGAGGCAACTGAGACGTTTGACCACTGACTTACCTGAATTTACACAGCAGTGCAGTAAACATGCTTTCCTCTGACACTCATGTAACCCGGAATAGTGTTATATGTTTTCGATGGGACAAACTGATAATGTTCTGTTCCCTGCTCTGACATTTGTTCTGGCATGTGCCGTAATCTAAGGCCCAGCAGTCCCAGCAGTTCTGCTCTATCTCCTTATCACAGAGGTAAACATCTCACAGATGAGGCACAGAGAAGGGGGTCGCTTGCTCTAGGCCATAGTCCGTAGTGGAGCTCAGCACTGGAACAGGGACTCTATTATAGAGTTCAGGGTGCTCTATCTGACTTGTTCTGCCTCTCTAACCTTCCACCATGATAATATCATCATTATTTTGAGGATTCCCAGTTAATTTTATAAAGAGATCAGTCTTTACAAAATTAAAATAATGAGGGTAAACTGATGGAAGCCCACAGTTTTACTGGCATATTTTGAGGTTGCTCTTTTTCTTTTTGACAAAGAATGCTTTTGTCCTGATCTCAGCATGTCTGTTGAGGTTAATGTGTTGGGTTTTTTTTCTGTTTCTCTCTAGTTGGTGTCTTTGTTTTCTCTCTTCTGACTGTGCTGGGATCATCAATCTTTGCTCTAGGCTCCCATTTCAAGGGCTCGCCGTACCTCCTACCAATGATGCTAACAGGAAGACTGCTCTTTGGCTCTGGGAATGGGTCACTTACTAGTAAGGAATTCAAATTCTTAATTACTCTTCACCAGAGGGTCATGATGTATTTTTATTTTGCCTCCTTTGTCCCTCCCTTGTCCTACCAGTCAGCTTCACCTGCTTTGCCCTGGGAACCTACGCTGCTAACAGACACTGCTCCTTGAAGGGCTGCATGGATTTAATGTGTGACAAGATGTTCAAAAGTCTTCCCCCCTAACAAGTTTGTGCTTTTCCCAAGGGTGGGAACTGACATGTGATTGCTGTACCTTTGGGGTTATTTTCACTTGCCTTATTTGAGGGAAAAGTTCACCTCTCGTGTCTCAGCATGATGTAGCGTTTTAAAATGGGCTGTGAAGTTGACACGTACTACCTCCACTGGGGATGCGTAGAGGTCTCTTACCCCAGCTCACGCGCTGGAGCTGCAGAGGCTGTTTGTTGCTTCTGTGCAAAGCTCTTGGCCAAGTCTGTCTGTTCAAGAGAGGATTTTTGTCTTCTCCAAGTTGTGCAGAATCGTATCACAGCCTTCTGGTTCAAGGGGAAGGAACTGGCACTGGCATTTGGACTGACTCTGTCTTTCTCTCGTCTTGGGAGCGTCCTCAACTTCTTCTTCACCCAGCAGTTTGAGGCCAGATTTGGAATGCAGTGGACGCTCTGGGGAGGTGAGTTTCTTTGGTGCTTTGGCCTTTTGTTTTCTAGACCTAGGGCTGGCCTGTTCCATCCCGTTATGAAAAGTACCTCAAAGAGATAGTGAAGTTAGCAGAAGGAGGCACATTATTTTCCAGGTTTTCCTGTTGCTTTCTGTAAGCAATGGAGTGGTGTTTTCTTCATGGATGCCTAAAAACGCTCTAAAGTAGTAGTGTCAGCCTCACAGTTTTGTCTGCAGTTTTCTTTGGATATTTTAACAGCTGCAGTCACAGGTAGTCAGCATTTGTGAGAGAAGTCTTGCAGAAAATGAAATCCCTTGCTCTCCTCTGATTCCAGCTCTCAGAGAAGAAACTGGGATGGGCATGGTATGTTGCATCCCATCTGACACTATTAATTTTGTGCTCAGGCAGCATTTGCAATCACAGCAACTTCAGTAGCCCCTGAAGGGATAAATACATCAAAGCATGTTTGCATCACATTGTTCTGGCTTTTTGGAAAACAAAATGGATACAGATCTTTCTCTCAGAGAATGATGTCTGCAGCAGATGCCTGTTGCCAAACTTGCTTCTGGCATATCCAGCATAATCTGACTCACTTCTCCGGAGCTGGGTGCGCGACAGGTCGGATTGCTGGGGTAACTCAATCGGTCACATAAATGAAGAGGTATAACTTGGCTTCCGGTACCAGCCCATGTGAGATACCTCTCCTGCCTGCAGGATCATGGCAGTTTCTTAATGTCTGGCTTGTTTTAACCTTGGGTTTGTTGCACACAGGCCTGCTGTAGTTTAGAAGGGATTCTGGCCACACTCCAACAAAGTGGCTGCATTTAGAGGTAGGTGGGGCGTTATCTTCAACAGCCTCAGGCAATTCTGCAGGGTTGGAAGCTCAGTGGACAAAGAGCTCAAGGACTGATGGGGCGATCAGAGGTGAATGGTCTTGCTACATGGCTGTTAATGTTAAAGGAAACCCGAAGCAGGAGTCTTCCTGCTGAATAGAGAATTCTGTGGATTACACACAGCTGGTTTTGTTGTTCAGCTCTCCACACTGAGGAATTTCTAACACCTCTTATGTTTTTTCCAGGTACCCTGCTCTGTGTGCTGGGTTTTGTTTCAGCCCTCACAGTCAGTGTACTGGATAAAGTGGGCATGAAGCAACTGGGCTTGGATGGGGTTATCCAGCAGGAATCCAAAAAAGTGGTATGTGCTGCACAGACAGCTTTTCTGTCTCAATCTTGAAAGCCTGGGGTGCGTGAGAAATGCTTTTGCAGTGCAGGGACTCCTGCAGTAGCAACAGCTGGTTCTGCCCAGGAGAGGGCACTGACATCACTTGGTGAAACTTTGCAGAGCAGTTCTTCACGTACATCTGAGGATATTGCATCTGCAAGCCATCAGAGTCTAAGTTTCCTGTTTCGAGCTTATGTATTTGGAGCCTTCCAGAGAGCTGAGCTGGCAGTCTGAATGGTGTTACTTTTATGAGCCAGTTACTCCTTGACTGTAGGTGGCTCAGAAGAGGATTTTGTGTGTAGAACTAGACAGTAGCCTCTCTCTGGAACTGCTTTCTGGCTCACAGGATCCATGACCAAAAATAGCTAATCTGCTCAGTACTGAACTGTTTTTTGCCAGCCCTTATCTTCCATTCCTCTTTGCATTCTTCTGTCTAGGAACAAGTATTACAGGCAATAGGTGGCAATATTTATGGCACTTAAATCTATTAGACAGCTTCCTTCTCATGATGTGAATCTTACTGATTTCTGTGTTATGACTCCTGTTTACACCGTGTCTTTCCACTGCATTCCACTTATGGTTTTGCAGTAGAGTCTGCTTAGAATAGTCTCTTGCAGCCATAACCTTTACAAAAATAATAAGAAAGTTTTTTTTGTTTACTGAATAGTGTTAAAGAAGGAATGCTTTGGAGTCAGCACATGCCAAATTTTCTCAGAGGTACACGAGCTGCCTTTCAATTCCCTTTTACCTGCTGTTACTTCCTAATTTTTTTTTGACCTTCAGTGGCTTGCAGGAAGTGATGTTAGTGTGAAGCTGAGGACTCTTTCCTGGTGAGTGAGGGCACATCTTATCTTTGCAGCGGATTCAGGACATCCGGCGACTTCCCCTTCGCTACTGGCTCCTGGTCCTCACCATCATGTTCTTCTACAACGGAGTCTTCCCCTTCGTGGCAGACGCCAGGTACTGCTCTATGGCTGTGGTCCCACTGGCTGATACAAGCCCACCAGAGCCTTGCAGACCCTCGATTTTTAGCTGACTGGGAAATATGGGGGTAATATACTTGTTCCTTCCACTCACGAAGCACAGAAAAACAAATGTCTTTAACATATAATTAAAGATATTAGGGTTCTTTGACCTTTCTGTCCCTTCAAAGACGAGGGAGGCTTCTGAAGGAAAGCAAAAATAACTTAAAGGGAAATTATTCATCCAATGTTTAAAGCTTAGAACACTGCCGAAGGAGGATCAGAAGGATTTGGGAGAAGGGGAGAAATAGTTTATTTAAAAAATAGCCCATAGACATTTCACCTTTGTGACAGGCCAACGAAGCGGCTGGCTGTGGAGCCAGGTGGGGTGTTGGCTTCACCTGGGGCGGTTCTGTCCTGCAGTTCCTGCATGTTGTCTGCTGTGTGCAGAACAAGGCTAAGCTTGCGTCAGCCTGGGTTCGTAAGTGAAGAAGCCTTCGCATCCTAGTGCAAGGCTTGCAGAATTCGTTTTTTGTGCCTTAATTTGCTTAAAACAAAGAAGCAACCTGCCCAGCTAAATCGGGACTCCTACTCCTGTCCTATGGCTCTGCCACAGACTTGTCATTTTGCTGCTTTTTTCCTGTTTGTGGATGATGCGGCTTCTATCGCATATTGAGTATGAACATTTATATTAGCAAAGGCCTGCAGTAGAAAAAAAGAAAATTATTTTGGTAGTATTTATTTAGTGATGTATAGTAAGCCACTGTGAAATTGGGAGTGAAGAAATGTCATCAACATTGTAATAACAAATGTGCAAGTGACCTTTTATTAGTAAAATAAAGACATTCAAGATGGCAAGGTCTTGTTTCAGACTGTGCTGACAGCACAGGCTATAAAGGCTCATTATTACTAATGCTAAGTAGCCACGCAAGGAGCCAAACCAGGTTTAAGTAGCTACAAGATCTCGAAATAAACGAGTCTTTCTAAGCAGTCACTACTGTATGACTGTAAATTCTGTAAAGAATTAAAGTTTCAGTGTCATTTTTGTGTGTCCCTCACAAAGGTGAAAGGCAGACTTCTGACAATGAAAACAAAACAGGGTTTGTATGTTTTCTGCTTTAACCAGAAGCCTCCTTAAAGGTGCTTAGGGGGAATTCCTAGTATTTCTAAAATGCATGTGTTCAATTTAAATGCTGATCTTTGATGTGGGATTATGTTAAAATATTTTTCCTGCCCCTCAGTATTCTCCCCCTTGGTTTTATAATGCTTTCTACTTCTTCAAAGAGAATGTAAAAAATATATCCGTATGTTTTGGACAGGTGATGGCAAATTGCTGCTTGTGAGTTGTGCTGATGTAACTAAACATATGCCCAACTTTAACCTGCAGTTTTATTCTGCACTCGTAGAAGAGACTTGAAAGTGGCCATTTAAGGTACCAGCTTCTCTATGGTGTGCCACGATTAAAAAGAAAATAAACCAACAAAGGCTTGGCACTACAGACCAGATGGAATCAAACTTCTTAACAAGTTTTCTCATTAAAACCCTTCCTGTCCATATGTTTGTACTCAGACTTTCTGTCAAAGTAACCAGATCAAGAATCCTAATTATGTAATTTTTCTCCCCTTTATTTTTATTTTTAGCAAGTTTATCCAGGATAAATATTCCGGTTACAGTCAGCAGGCAGCCGCTTATATTGCTGGAGCAGTGTATGACAGCTCCCTTGTTCTCTCTGCAGCAGTTGGCATATTAATTGTGAGTACCCAAAACCAGAAGTGCTTGATGATAACTTTTTCCTAATTTTTTGAAATGTCTTCGTTACAGCCTCCACCACCAGAATTTAGCCTGTTGTTGCTGAACAAGCAGTCTTTTAATTCCTTGCAAACTGCAAGATGCACTTTTGTCTGAATTAAATTACATGAACTAACATTAACCTGTTTTTCCCTCTTCCTTAATTGTGCTGTGGTAGCATCAAACCACTGCAAACGGCTGTACATTGTGAGAAATCTGAGACTGGAACAGAAAGGATCATGACAGACTCTGCAAGTAGATGGGAAAGGACAACCTGCACGTAACTGGTCCCCGTTTTGTCACTCTTCCTTTCCTTATTTCCGTAACAGTCAGAGCATACTGGTGTGGTTTTCTCCCCGTTGTTAAATCCTGCCCTGTCACATGAATACTGAACACTGATCCTCTGACAAGTGTTTCAGCCTTGGTTCGGGAGTGTGCAAGAGGAACTAGTAATAGCTACTCTGCTACAATATCAACATCTAGGGACTGATGCGTTGCTGCCGCTCATGCCAGCCCGCTTTGTGCAGCCACTCGTGTCAGCAGGCTCTGCGGAAGCACAAATCCCTTGTCAGAGCCCTTCTCTTTGTTTCCTTCACCAGGACTACGTTGGTCTGAGAGGCGTCTTTGCTGTCGGCTGTGCTGCACTGACTCTGCCGGTCTTCGCTCTCCTGGCATTTACGTTTGTTCCTCCGTTAGTCTCTACCATCTGGTTGGGGATTACTTACTCCTTTGCTGCTGTAAGTTCACAACCCTGCTGCTGTAGTTGAGTGTTCTGTGGCTGCGGTCCTTCTGCATCCTGCATGGCACGTATCACTGCTCTGGCGTCCTGATTAGCAGGTTTAGCAGCCACAGTTTGAAGCCACTGGCTCCCCAATCCTGAAGACTTTGGTTAGTAACAAATAACCCTAAAGAATCAATACTGAGCAAAACGCAGAGCAGAGACCATTTGATATAGCGTGCTTTTCTTTGTGCTTTTTTACCTTGAATGTATCACCTGCATCTCCCTTGAGATTTATGAGCTAAATCATCAGGTCTAACTCCCCTTCAGAAATCTAGAGTCAGGTTATTCCAGTTTCAATAACATGTTGTCTGTGCTTCCTCAAGCTGCTTGAAAAGGACGGGCAACAGTCTAGAACCAGCCAATAGGCTGGGAGGGATAAATACCAGGTGTTTTGAAGAGAAAGTAGAAATGGTTATTTAGTGAGAATAATTCCTTTTTAAACCCATGACCATCTATTATAACACCTTTAAATAAGGCTTTGAGTTAATTCCTCTTCTCATTACTCCTACCAGGCTAGTATGTGGCCATCCATACCTCTTGTGGTCCCCCAAGCAACTTTAGGGACAGCTATGGGGCTTGCAACTTCTGTGCAGATGATTGGGGTTGGCCTTTCAAATCTGATTGTTGGACACATTCTGGGAACAAAGTCCAGGTGAGAATGCTTTTTCTTTTTTTATTTTTTTGAAGCACAGACATGAACAGTGCTTCAGTGGAGTGGTTTGAACAGAAATCAGTGTCTTTGCAACCTGATGTGGCAAGGACCTGTAGAACTGCCTTAAATATCTTCAAGTAATTAGTTGTTTTGGCCTTTTGTAGTGAATTAAAGATCCCCCTGTGGCGCTGGCAGCAGATGATGATCTTTATGTTGGCAAACACTATTGCATGCATTGTTGCCTCTGTTAGCCTCAATGTTGTGGACAAGAAACAGGTAAGTGTGATAAAAGGTGAAGAACAGCTTTGCATCACCAAGTTGCTTTTACTGATGTAATAGCTGTTAGGTGTGTGTAAAAGTAATTTCCCTGACATAAAAATAAGACTGCAGAAAAAGAGAACTATCTGCTAAAATATTGATGCAGAACATAGTAGTCTTACCTAGTATCAAGCTATTTGCTGTATTTTTTTGCAAGAAGGTGCGAGGAAGGGCCAGGACAGTGACAACAGTATCCTTTTTGTCACTAATTGCTTCTTTGAATTTCTAGGGTGGGACACTGAACAGAACAAGAAAGGGAGCACCTGTGGAGCAGGAGGACAGAAACCCTGCAGATGCAGCACCGCTCCTTGATGATGAAACAGGAACCGGAGGCTCTGTCAGCTGAACCTGTGCTGTGTGAGAACAACGACCGCTGCCAGACACAGCACTGATCACTTCTGTTTGAAAGTGGATTTTTAGCCTGTGTATTTTCAACATCTTTAAATGGAATCTTGAAGGGAATTGTCTACAGAAAGGGAATGTTGCCATGTTCTTATGCCTGGCACACAAGTGAAAGGTGTCTGTTGTATGGTTCTTAGGCATTCAACATACAGAAACCTGCATGGGGCACTTTAAGAACTACACTACAGTAAGTGGAACCAACCTAGCTGAAACTTGTTCATAAGCTATTAGATGGTTGCTTTTCACTCCTGCATTGAAACTGCCTGCATAACGTGTGCCTGCCTGGTCTGCTGCTGTTTCTCCGTCACAAGAATCCTTTACATCAGTACTTGCTAACCCACCTACCTTGGCAGGCCTGCCCTTTCAGTTAGTGCTCTAGATTAGCATGCATCTGTCACAAATTACATATCCATGCAAGTGACACCATCATTATTCTTCAGGCAGGAGACTGAATTAATCAAACTGATTACCTTTTGCACACAAGCCTAGCTTAATTGCATATTACCTTCCTAGAAATGCTTCTGTAAGCTGTGCCTATTCATTTGCCTTCAAAAGCGTAAAAGGTTTTGATCTGAAATTCTGTCCTTTAAACCAGGGTGCTCTTACTCATAAATGCTAGAGGGTTGTTTTGCTCAGCCAGCTGCCCTTTTCACTATGCAAAACACTCAAAATCACCCACAGTGTTTACAAAAGCACAAATGGTGCTTTAAGAATGAAGTAAACTTTAACACGAACAAGTACAAGGAATGCTGAAGTGAGTGACTTATGTAAATTATTACATATCCTTGAGAGAAGTAGCACCTCTGCTGAAGTTGCATTTAATATAAACACTAGTACTAGACTGAAAACAATTTAGGCACTGACAGCAGCCAGTGAAGTCACATTTTAAGCAGATGTCACAGAACACAAATCCATCCATCAAAGCAAAGTTTTCTTAAACTGATTTACTGAAAAGAATGTCTTCAGAGAGCAATGCCTTCTGAGTTTGAAGTTACATTGTGAATTCATTTCACATGACAATTAAAGGATTTCCATGTTGGAGTCTTGTGCAGCAGAAATTTGGGGGTGAGGAAGGAGTCACAGAACTGTAAAATCACAGACTCTATTTGGTGGCAACCTCCTGAGATCACCTAGTCCAGCACCCCCTGCTCAAGCAGGGTCAGCCAGAGCAGGTTGCCCAGGACCGTATGCGGTCAGGGTTTGAGCATCTCCACAGATGGAGACTCTCCAGCCTCTCTGGGCAACCTGTCCCAGCACCTGGCCACCCTGCCAGTAAAAAAACTGCTTCCTCGTGTTCAGATGGAACTTCACGTGGTTCAGTTTGTGCCCATTGCCTCTTGTCCAGAGCAGTGTCTGGCTGCCTTGTCCTCACTCCCTCCCAGCAGGGGCTTAAACACACTGGTAATATGTCCCTGAGCCAGCTCTTCTCCAGGCTAAGCAGCCCCAGCTCTCTCAACTTCTCCTATGAAAGATGCTCCACACCAGTGACCACCCTCATTGACCATAACCGCACTCCCTCCCTGAGTCACATCTCTCTCCTACTAGAGTGCCCCAAACTGGACTCAGTACTGCATCTGAGTCCTCACCAGTGTTCCCACTTGGCTGGTACATCAGGCTCCTGCTAGACTGTGGCTTTACATACACCGCTCAGCCTCCGGCCAGAGCACCACTCCTCAGCGCCAGAATACCACAGTTGCATTTTTTCATAGTGGAAAAATCCCATGATGAATTTCCAAATGTGATTATGAAAAACCACATAGAGCACTTCTATGTAGTCATGTTGGAGGCTTGTGTCTGGAAGACGGTACGTGTTCAGACCTAATTTTTTGTGTCAATACTACCAATGCCTGGCTTAAAAGCACTGACTTCAGCCTGGCTGGCAGGAAGTCATCAACTTTCTTAGTTTATATACCACACAATAGTGCAGCCAAACTCAATGGGGTTGTTCCTGTAACGAGTGCTGGGATACCCACTGAAGGTCCTGTACTTGGTTCTTCATGGAAGAAGCTCAAAAGGCAGCCAATTCCTGTCTGCCATCCCGTAATCTAATACTACCAAATTACCAGAAACTTTACTCTTCTGTTTCAAAGAAGAGTTGTGACACACTGTCCTTAAAATCTACCACTGGTTAACAAGGTTCCCGACAACTTAGTGCTGGAAATCTCACTGCCTACTCTACTGTGTTTCACTGCAAAGCCTTCCTGCCTATTTCCACCATTCACTGCCCAGGAAAACTATTGGCTACAGAGGTTGTTGTACATACCATTGTACAAAGATCACTGCACGTGCTTTTAAAAACCCTTTCAGTTAAGCTGAAGGTGTGGGGAGATCCTAATGACCTTTGAGACTGTTGCACAAAGACCATCTTTAGGTCAGGAGGGTTCTGCTAGAGCCTCTTCGAGGCAAAGAGTTGTTCTTAAAATATTGCTCATGACTTTCAGCTCAGATTAATAAAGCTTAAAGCTGATGTAACAACAGTGAGGAGGCAGAGAATGAGCCTTCCTGCAACAGTACCTGCTCATCTGCACTGGAGTTCATCAACAGCTTCCTGTTACTCCTGTTTAACTGCTTTTTTAATTAATTACTCCACTGATGACAGGAAAGCCACCTCCACTTTGCCTGTCCTCCCGATTCTTGCTTGACACCTGCTGTTGAGATGCCAGAGCTCACTTCTGAGAAACTTTTTACAAAGTAATTGCATGATTCTCTACCATGTTTGAGCTTGTCATGAAAATGAAAGGGTGGCATTCACTGAGGTCAAGGTGCTGCAAGAAACGGAAAGAAACAATCAGCTGGTTTTGTTTAATTTCTGTAGTGTTGCACAGATCATGTATACAGGTAACTGAAAACCCCCACCCCTCTCCCTTGCCTTGGGCAGCCCTGGAAGCAGTATGCTCTTTTCAGCAATATTCTTCAGCAGAACCTTCTCCTTGCCCAAGACACAGTGGATTGCAACTCTTAAAATATAAACTGTGAAGCCTGGAAGTGGACTTAGTTCAGACAGTTCACACTGAGGTGTTTTGGGGTTTTTTTGCTCGTCATACTCTAGAGCATGCTCTCAGAAGCCAGAACATTAAACACTTTACACAGCAGAGCACACATTTACATGAGTTTGTGGGAGGTAGCAGTGAAGGAAAAAAGCCACCACCTTTATGAAGAAACCGGCACAACGTTAAGTTCCTGGTTACTCAGCACTTTGGCACAGATTTGTGCAATTTTTTCCAATTTCAGATAACAAAATTAAACAGGGTATCTACACTGAACTAGATTAGCAACTGATTTATAAAAGCAGACATTTACAGCACACAATGAAGTAACAAAATACAGAGGTTTATTGACAATTGCATGATTTATCATTTGATTTCCAATCCCCTTCTGTCCTGGAGAAATGCTCTTATCAATCTTACTTGATTAGTTGAAAACATGGTTTAGATTCCAAAGAAAGAAATGCAAGAAAATGAATATAGTTTAACTAATTTAAGGCCTAGTTGGAAGTTGCTGTTTTTTTTAAGAGACAGGCACTGTAGCCAATGCACATCAGGTACTAAAAGATGCCAAGTCTAAGCTCAGTATTACAGACAGGATCGATTACACAAGACCCTTCAAAGCAGAAAGCAGCCTCTCCACATGGCAGCCTCTTTAAAACCCTGTCAAGGTCTGAAACAAGGAATTGAAACTTAAAAATGTGTCTGACACTCGGCCAGAGGCTAAACAGCACAGAGTCAAGAACAGCTGCTAGGAAATCCATGTTTGGAAGTAACATAGATCCATTACCGGGCTGTAGTTAGAATATTTTCCTATGGGGGCAAATAACAGGGAGATCCAAATATATCTGAAAGGTACCAAGGCATTGAAATCCCGAGTTTCCACGGCTTTTGCTACCCTTAGCACTGCCCCATATATTTAACTTTCTCTATTTGAAAAGGCAACTAAGTTTCCATACAGTCATCCACCACTTCTGACCTCAAGGGAACCCAGCAGTCTCATAAGCACTACAGTCACAGAGTGGTTTAGCACCTGGCCCAGACAGTCCCCTCCAAACAGTGGCAGTTCCCAGGGAACCTGGGCTAGAACAGCAGTGGATGTACCCAAGTAAGGCCACTTGTTCTTTGGTGTACCTGAACAACTCCTGTTTTGATATGTCAAATTTTAAAAGTCACTATTAAATACATTGAACTGTAAGCACCTAATGTTAACATTCATATATCAAAGCTCTGGATATGATCAGAAAATCCATTCAGAGAACAGATGTTTGTGCAAAATATGCACATCTTCCAAACATGATTGAAGATAGCCAGCACAACTAAAAGGTTTGTATTGCTGAAGTCTTTGATTCTCCAACTAGCATAGTCTACAGCATGTCTCAAAACAAGTACAGCTGTGGTTTGGGAAGAATCCACATAGTTCTCCCAACCTTATCAACAAAAATTTGATACAATCAAAGGCAAATGTAAGGCTGACCGAAGACAAAGGAATTCACTAACAGAGTCAGCACAGACAAACAAAACAATGCACTGTGGTGAAGACAGCAAACAGTCCTGGTTTCCACAGGGTACAAAGTGAAAACCTGTGCAGAAGGTAAGGCATTTCTGTATAGGTTGGGTTGGGCACCTCAGTATATTCTCCATGGTGATTGTACGCTTTAACTTGCTTCTGTTCAAAGAGTACCATAAAGCTATTGTTTGCACCCACAACTTTACTAGAAAGTGTGCACTCAACCAGGATACTTTAAATAAAAGCCTTCTAGAAGCACCTACATGAAACGGGATGTTAGAATGATACTATTACTTGTCATAGTAATCAGCAGATTACTGAAGGCATCAGAAAGGCCTGAATACTCTGGGGAGGGGAAGACCACGATATTACTAGCATGTGATGCTTTATGAGTATAGAAGAAACTTTCGGCATGATTTGTCCTTGTATCAGCAGTCATGTGCTGCAAAGCAAGCAAGGAGAAAAAGAGAACCAAAGACTGAATGCACTCAGCACCACGGCAGTGCTACTTGTTCCAGTGGAACACATTTACATCCAAGTGACTACAAGTGAACTCACGCTGTGAAGCTGCATCCTGTTGCCTAGAGGAGAGCACAGCCTACCTGCTGTGCTTCCGAATCCTTCAGCTCTGCCCTCTAGGTCCATACCCTCTCAGAGTTTTTACATGTTGACTGTATGGATAAGCCTGACTCCACAAGAGCATCCTGAGCCACTAGCTAGACAAGAACCTAACAGTCTGACGAACTCACCACAAAGTAGCACTGATCTCTCACAAAGTTACACCAATGTCCCCCTCTGCCACCCACCCAGGCAGCCCAATACTCACATCTCCCACGGGGCACCCTTTCCCTCCCCAGCCCTCCCTCCCCAAATCATCAGGTTATCCTTCCTACACACTTTAGCATAACCCTCATCCATCTGCCTAAGAATCTACCCACAAACAATAGTTTATAAACTGACCTTGCAACCACAGCCAAGAGTTTCTGTGCAGACTCCGTTAGTGAAAGGGAACAGATGACCCTAATAGAATGCAATACTGGATTTACCCCCTGGCGGATTGAGAACTTTGTTGTGTGAGCGTGGTCTCGGCCCTAATCGGGGCTCATGATTGTCTATCTTGGGTTCTGGCTCCTTGCATCGCTCCTCTTTGCCCAGATCTTTTTTCTCGCCTCCATCTTCCAGCTGCAGTTTGATATTTTCTGTAGCTGAAAAAAAGCAAAAGGGATTAGATCAACTTGCTATTCTGCACAAAGTGCCTCATCTTCTGTAGACTGCATTATTTCCCATGTCTCCCAACCATAGCACACTAAAATTTCCCTATATCTGTTCATTTTTCCTGAAGGAAACAGGTGCTGAGGAAAAATGTCACTTTTTGCAACCATTCTTCTCTTCCTTCAGCAATATTTCTATAGGATATGTAGACTAAGCAATACACCTTCAGAACTATTTTGGCAGTTTCAGGCAATTAAAAGATGCAACATACCAAGGAATCCTTTCATCCTGAGCTTGAATGCAGTGTTCCCATTATTTTTTAACAATAACTAGCTGAGCAATAATATATTTTGTCAATTATCTACTTGTTATTTACAACTATAGAAAGCCAAGTTTACACACTTGAAGGAGATGGCAAGGGAGGAAGAAGCAATCTGATAGAATGTTTTTCTGTATATAAAGATTCCCTATAGATCTATTTATACACACATGGTATCAAGCGAAGTATATACACACATGCATAGTATCAAGACTCATGCCTGTGATGTTCTCCTCAGTAAGAGGAAAAGAACCATTTCCCTGAGACAAGTGATTAAAATTCTGACTAACAGAAGGAAAACTTCTCAGTTATATTATCCTAAACACCAGCCTTAGTCTTATGTTTTCTAGAGAAAGCATAAGAATCTATTCCTCAAAGAGAACAGAGGAAGGAATTTCTCTTGCTGACCTTCTAGCTTCTTTGGTGTTTCATCTTCTTTCAAGACAATGTGATCCTGCAAAAAACCCAAAAACTATCTTAGTATATTACTGTTCTCAAACAGTAACTCTGTCACAAAATCTTTCAGAAAGTTTTGCTTTGTTTCTGATCTAAGTTTATATGTTTATCATGGTAAAAGCCAACAGCTGCAGACACTGTGTGCAACCCTTCATGCCCTCCACCACTGTATAACCCCAAAAGCAGTGTTAGAAGGGAACTCCCATGTTATGTCAAGGTGCACATCTCAGACAATTTACTGAAACACAGATGAAGGTGCTACATTAGTTCACCAGAGGCTTAAAACACAGCCTATGATAAACGGTTCACTACAAAGGTGTAGAATTACCATTCTTGACAAGTACCCACTACCACCCAGAGGAGTTGGTGTTCATAAATGGAACACAAGTAGCCCTTGAGCACCCTATTCTTATTCTGCAATGATGCTCCTCAGTGAGTATCCATAGTGACCCAACAGTCAGGTAATTAACAAAACGTTTTAAGACCATTTCCTCAACAATCCCAATCGATTGTCAGAAATACACAACAATACTTTAGAAAAGCTTTCATGTTTTTACCACCCATGAAATTCAACTTGCAGTAATTTTTGCAAATATGCCATCTCCTTTCTATCCCAGTATTTCCCACAATTCCAGTGCTCTAATTAAAGACATAAGAATTTCCAAAGTGTTGTCCTCTGTTTTGTCAACAATACACAGGAATATGTTACATTTTTCAAAAAGCAACTAAAACCAACCAGAGATCAGCTCAATAAATGGGCACAGAGGAACAAAACAAAGCCCTTTCCTACACCAATAGCACTCCTCCTGACAACACCTCACTCCCAGTCTTTTTTTCTCTCCTCCTTTCTTATGACCCAAATCCCCCAAAATATACTCTGGAGTCTGCATATAAAGTTAGGCAAAAGCACACTACCAGAACCTTCAACTTTAAGCAACGGTGGAAAGGAGAAAAAAACTTAAATTGGAGTAATCTTTTCTTCCTAAGGTTCCAGGAAAACTTAAGCCTAATCTCCTGCTAAAGTGCCTTCATGTTGAATGTAGATACATATATTTAAGAGGTGAAGGGCACAGCCAGGCCACATGAAAATTTATGACTGTAGCTCATTGGTGTTCACTGACTTTCCTGAGTTGGTATCAAGATAACCTCTGCCAAACTGCAGAATAAAGATAAATATCTTGTGTCTCACTAGCTTAAATGGCTCTCGGCTGTGTGCCGAAAACTCCAGCTGTACGTCACTCACAAGGAAGACCACAGGCTTTGAAAGCATTTTTTCCTTTTTTTTCTTTTTTTTCTTTTTTTTTTACCACGTATCTGCATTCCGATTAAATAGTTTTACTGCAAACTACAGAGAATGCTGAGATCTTATATACCAAAGATAACAAGCTATCAAAACCAGACTTTGGGAATAGCTGTCTAATTTGAAGTTACCCTATGCATAATTCAGGTCTGTCATCTTAAAAAGAATAGAGGCGTTGCATTGTGATAAGACTGCAAGACAACTCACTGCGCTGCTCGCTTCTTGGTTTGACAGCAAAAGAAATACAAATACCTTAGGCTTGTTTGGGTGTGCTCGCACAACACTGGTAGGTACAGGAGACCCAAAGATATCACTTGTCTTCCCACCAGGTGGATTCATGCGTGGACGAGGCTGAGCAGAACTAGAATCCTCAAAAATACCACTTTCTTTTCCCCCTGCAAGGCAGTTGTTAGATTTTTTTTTCCCAGATGACTTAGTTTTACCACGCTGTATTAAAAAAATAATAATAATTAAAAAGTAATTCAAAGACTTTTAGAACTCTACTGCCTAGAGACTTACTTTTGCTTGCCTGAAGATACTAGTTGAAATCCTTTGTTACAAGAATTCACTAGAGGGTCTCAGATTCACAGCTGTACTCACTGCAGCTAACTGATGACACAGCTCTAGAATAGAAGCATTTTCCTTTCATCATTTCTTAGGCTTCACCTTGGAAAGAATTAGGCTTGGATGATGTGCTAAAAAGTATCTGAACGTGTAGATCACTGAAATATTCATATGTTCAGAAGTCTGAATAAATTTATTTTTCAAGCCCACTCAATTAGTAAAAATACAACATAGACAGTTCACAGTGTTCCACTTCAGGAATATGAAAGCAGTTCTGTGCTGCTCTGAATTCAGAGCCCAGTTGTGCTGAAGGAGGTGGCTGTGCTTACCTGGAGGGTTTGTTCTTTTTGGAATGTTTTGAGGTTCTTCTGACGCTCCAAAGATATTGGATGCCATCCGGTGTGGCCTGCTTGAAGAAGAAACTTCTTCTGTACTCCCAAAGAGATTACTAGAACCTCCTCCTGGGGGCTTCAGTACCCTACATTGCAGAATGAGAGAAACAAGAGACAAAAGTTTGTTTGAAATTTACAGTATTCAACATATTTGAAGTCCCCTTCCTGTTCTCCCTTGTATGTTAGGAATAACTATTCTAATTTGAACTTCAGGTAATTCTGCTATGTCCATAAAGTATCTACTTTTTAAGAGCTGTTCTAATAAAACATTTTCAAGTTCAGGACAAATATTGCCAACCCGCTAGTCAGTCAACTTGATCATTTTGTTATCTGCGATTACTTGGAATGCTCATAACAGTGCCACCAGAACAAATGGCCACGCTATCTGTGGTGTTACAGAAGCAACAGAAGATTAAGAGAAGAGATATGACTCTGGTTAATATTTTAAAAGTAATCAGTACAGAATCAGACTTTCTGCTAAACTGCACATATTGACTTTGCATCTGTGATAAAATCCAAACTCACCAACTTTTAAATAAAAGCAGACCTTTCATAAGTACTACAAAATTAGCTAGTTTCAACTATCAGTTATCATATCAGCTTCTGTAGAGTTTAGAATGGAAAGGTGGAATGCCAAGAAGCCATATTTTTAGTGGTCAAGATGCAAACGCATTAAGACCAAAGCTCTGCACCAGTGGTATATCAAACGGCTGGAGGTTACAACAGAAATGGATGGACTTCTTGAAAACCTACCAAGAGTCATGCTTGTCCTTGAGCAATAAGTCCACAGTTATTAACTATGCCTTGTTCAACTGAATTCAGGTCCTGTCCTGAAAAGGAACTAAACCACTAAGTGGGAGTAAAATTGGTGGAATTAACTGGAAAATTAACAGTAGAAGCATGGGAGAGTGATGAATAACTAGGTATCAAAAATAATCTCTACAGTTACGTCTACTCGACCGGTTACCTACAATCTTAGCAGCTGAGCAAAAGTAGTAGCTGAATTATACCCCTTCTAATCTGAATACTTGATCTGAGACCTAAACTAACCTTTACTTTTATAGAGATAGAACAGTTATAAATTGCAAGATCTCTATCCCATTCTCCCTGAACAGAATTCAAAGGTCAGTGAATTAATAGAGCACATTCCCTCCATAGATCTGTGACAGAAGCAAGCTATTTCAGATTAGATATCTGCCAAGAATAAAAAGAGGTTCCTCTTGGAGCCAAGATCTCCTCCGATTTAACTCTAACACTTAATTTCACAAAACCAGAGACATTTGGCTGCCCTGGCAGAAAAATGAGCTTTGTCAGCACTTCAGATCTCAGGATTCAGGAAATCGTTCTATTCTCTTTGGGAGGAAGGAGAAGAAAATGCCTCTTTTAGTCTGGAAGTAGTTTATATAGTTAGAACCAGCCTCAGAGGGACTGTCTTTACTGGCCAATTTCAATATTTTAACCCTTAGTATGACCGTGGATTTAATAAACCTTGTAGCTTGAGGGATTGACTAGAATTTCAGTAGACAGGACAACTGCCTTGTCCCTTGCACAGGTAAGATTGTTTCTGAACAGGTGGTTTATTTACCATTTAGTGTTCAACACACTATAGATCCAGCTATACTACAGGTTTTCCACATATCTCAGAAGATGTAGAACTGCTATTAGAAAAAAAGACACCATAGAGGCAAAATTACGTATTTTGAACCTTCACAATGGTCCAGAAACCATGAGGCAGGTAAAGCTTTTAAAACTGGGAGATGTAAAAAAAAAGGGGGAACCCCCCCCCCCCAAAAACCCAAGCCAAACAACCAACAAAATACTAGAGGAGTCTGGGAAGGGTCTCCTGTTAAAAAAGTGGGTCTGCTAGTATGCCTCACAATTTAAATATTTTCTGACTTTATCCACTCTTTTCAGCTATTTATTAAATGCATTTAGTCTTTCTTGAGTTCTAAGCGTACTATCAAAGAGATTAAAAGGAAAATAAACATAGTTTATACAGATGGAGTCTCTTAAACTAGAAATTCACTCCACTTACCATATTGTTTTCTTAACACATGGCTACAAGAGTAGGAGGGAATAACAAAATAACTACAGTCAGACTTTTTTGGTTAAAGAAAAACATCCAGTCATAAGAATCACAATACTTCTTCCTGCAACTGGATTTAAGATCCATTGCAGAAAAAAATTCTAGAGAAATTCCATTTTAAGGTTAAAGGCCTTGATTATTCAGTTAAACTTAATTAAGCATCAAAAGAAATCCAACACTGATTAATTTTATATTGTCTTCCCATTTTCAGCTCAGTATACACACTAGGAAAACCCTATGTTGCAATGAATGAGGCAGAAGCATCACTTGAGGTGCTTACCAGGCACATGGAAATCAGCATAACAGTGACCTCTTGTGCCAGCACCACCCAAAAGAACGTCTTGACTACACACACGAAGTGAATTTGCCCTCTCAGTTTCAGAAACTTCTAATTGCTAGGAACCTTCCAAACATTCCATAAGCTATCAAGCGACTACAAGACCAGGTCCATAACATTCTAATGAATGCAAAGTCAGATAACTAAGTCATCCACAGGAATTACCAAAAATAATATTGAAGTACAGCAACAAGGTCTTCCAGCTAATGATAGCAAAGGGGACAGGGCTTCGCACTCCTTTGCTTCAGCCAAAACGTGGGGAGAACACAGAGCTACTTTCTTGCTGTGCAGCCTCTAGAGCACTGCTGACCTCCTTGCGCTCCTGAGTCACTCTGCTCTAGATTGGAGTGAGATGTGCAGGTCTCCCACACCAAAGGAGAAGATAAGATGTAGCCTGTGAATCCTACCAAAGGAAAAGAGCATGCTAAACTTGATAAACCAGTGTGAGCTGCTTCAACTGAGTAGAAGCAAATTCAACATATACTTTATAGTAATTTTAGTTTGTACTTTATAGACATTTTAGTTTATATTGGTATTATGCCACCTTACACAAAGAGATATTTTTGTGTCTTGTGGCCAGATAAGTTACATCTTCTTTCTTCCTCTGGGAGGAGGGGAGGGAAGGAAGGTGTTGCTTTATTCTTGTAAATAGTAATGAAAAAAAACCCCTTTGTTTTCCATGCAATCTAAATATATCTCTTCTCTCCCTCCTCTCTAGTAGACTAGAAGTCTGTCAGTTCCCTAGAACAGCTAAATTAAGAACCCTACCCGATAAGTTTAAAAGCCTCTACTAATTGCTTTGTTCTCTTCTGGCAGGCTTGAAGAATTTTAATTAGTTCTTGTGGTCTTTTTTCCCTACATTCTAACAAACTTGAATTTGAATGCCCTCTCCTCCTTAAACCTTTCAGCCAACCTACGGAAGAGGTGCCAAGACTTACCCACTACTTCAAGACACTAGCTATATAACTTTTTTTTTCTAATTCTGCCTGAAAGTTAAAACACTTAAGTCCTACCAGTTTTCAGAAAGTTCTAATAAAGCAGGTAAAACAGGAGAGTTGCAATACCTGTAAGAGACCGTCACTAAGGTAACCAGCAGAAAGCAGGTGTTAAGATTTGGAACATCAGGCACTAAAGCAAAGACCAGAACATTACTGGGGGTGCTCCTGCTGTTGGATCAATACCAATTCCTGGCTCATATAACAGCTCACTCATCTTACAAACAAACAGCAAGCTTCGTTAAGTCAGTTATGCTCTTGATCTGAAATGCCTGCAATATTCTACAATACCACTGAAAGGTGGGGAACATGTGTAGCATATTTCGAAGAGGGCTACATTTAAAATTTTCAGCTCTGTACAGTAGTTGTGAAACTGCTCCTGTACCAGATGAATTGAGGACACACAAAAGCAATTAGTCTTTATCATGTGTACAAATAGTAGAATGGTAGAACTCTGTTCTGTTTGGCTTTCAGAGCAACAGCAGCTTGTAAGACACACAATTCCTTGTATTATTTTGCAAAACTTCCTTAAAAATACAAAGCATCATTATTAAAGTTTAATAAAATAAAACTAGGCAGTTAACTTGATTCAGCAAACTAGTTGTTCACTATATCAGCATACACATTAACAGGATCACTAGAGATACATCTCACCAGACAATTATTTAAGTAAAAGCTTCCATTTAAAATACTTTTAGCACCATTTCTTTCTAACAGTAATACTGTGTTACGAAGTTCTCAAAATGCAAAGCATTTGTTTATAATTTCCTCACAAAGATTTTCGCATTAGAAAGAGTTATTTTCTTCCCACTTCCACAGATGTTGATGGTTTTTGCAGGGATTTTTAATTAGACTTGGTTTTAATTAGAGAAACTTCTACACATCAAGAACCGTAAAAGGACTTGCATTATCATCAAACAAGGTTTTGTTTAGGAAACGAATAGAATAAGCTCTGGAGGGGAAAAAAAAGTGTCCTTTGACACTGTCCAAATACTTTTTGCTTTTGTCCAAGTACTTTTTGCTTTTGAGGGCACAGGCCATGTGTCAGCTGTCACCATCTTGGAGACCATTCTGTAAAACCCAATAATGTAATGTATCGCAGTGCTGCCATTCGTATGCTTGCTGTGCCGGCTCTGTTTCTATAGTTGTGTATTGCTATAGTTTGTTCTCAGGTATGATGAAAACGCTCTGCCACAGTGCCAGAGAACAAGCTGTAACAAGACCACTTTTGCTTGCTGTAAAAAGTTACGACGGCCTGCATTCCAGACCCTGTCCAGAAACCCAGTTTATGAGTTAAACATGGTTTCAAAATCACCGTGAGAACAGAAGCTTCTCAGAGACTACACTAAGAGCAGAGCATCCTCAGACGTCTCAACACCAGGTCATAGCTTAGAGTGACTGGAATAAAAGGCAAACTTAAAGCACCTTTACACTATTTCAAAACACTTCCCTTCTTCCCCTTCAAGCACATGATTACCTCGCAGATGGATTAATCACTCCAGCTCCAAGTTATTAGGATAAATGAGCTCGTCCAAGTATAACAGTATATTTCAACTCCGCAAGCCGAAAACAAGCTAACATTTGCTTATGCAGGCGTTTGTGCTGGACCCTCTCAAAGCTTCACAGAATGTCACCAGGTCCTCCCCGCTCCTTGTGAAGGTACAAACCTGGGGGCAGGGGGTCCCCCCCAGCGCCAGGCCCTTCTTCCCGCACAAGAATCTCCTCAGGATCCGGACCCCTCTTCATCTCCGCAACCACCGGCAGGAGCTCAGGCCCTTGCGGGCGGGCCGGTGCCAAGCGCCGAGCGCCGCGGCCCCAGGGGCACCGGCCCTGCCCGTTCTCTCTCCGCAGGTACCGCCGGGAGCGCAGCGCTGCGCCCCGCCCGCCCGCGGCGGAGTTACCCCCAACCCCGGCAGAGGGAAACCGAGGCACGGCGCGGTGACCGGACCGGAGAGACCGCCGCCCCCATGCCCCAGCGGCTCACGGATGGATGGGGAGCGGCACTCCCGCCCACCGTGGCCGAAAACGCCCCTCAGCAGGGGCCCGCTCCCCTCAGCCGGAGCCCCCATCTGCTTCCCGCTCCCCGCCCTCAGCGCCGCGCCCCAGCCGCGAACAAAGCCCCGCAGCGGGTTCCGCGCCACCGCACGGCTCTTCCCGCTTCCCTCTTCGCCCCGCACCGCCCATCCACCCCCGCTGCGGCACCTGGAGCTGGGTTTGGCCGAGTCGGCCTCGGGGCCCTGGAACATGGTGGCTGACAACAGGCTGAGCTCCACGGCCCCGCGCGCGACAGCTCCTCCTCGGCTGCCTGGACCGCAGGTAGCGCCGGCCGGCCCGCCCTGCCCTACCGTTGGTTGACCCACCTGCCAATCACGTCTAGCAGCCTATCGAATGCAGCCCGCCCTGTCCACAGCCCGCCTGTCCCGTGAGCCTTGCAGAGGGAGGCTTGACAAATCCGTGACGCCAATCACCCTGGCCGCCTTCCATTGGTGAAGCCGAACGTCCGTCAGAAGGAACGGCGAAGCCATTGGCTGAGAGGAGCGGCAGGGCAAGGGGCGGGAGGGTATTTAAAAGGCCACGTAGGGCAGTAGGGGCGCGGTGCCCGAAGCGGGGCTGGCCGGATTGCTGGGAAGTTTTTTCTGGGCTGTATAAAACGTGATGGCCTGAATGCAGCCTCTACGATCTAAAGTCCTGCGTGTGAAGGAGAAAAAAAGCTAGAGGAAAACAACAAAACCCAAGATAAACAACACTCTTTTTGTTGTACCCCTTTGTTTGGTGATTTTTTTTTTTTTTGGCCTGTGTGGTGTCTTTATTTTTTCCTTTCTTCACCTTCTTACTGGCGAACGTGGACAAAGCCAGGACAGCGCTCTGGTTTGACTCATTTCTGATACTCACAATCAGTGGACACCACTGGCAATGGAAGCTGTAAAACAAAACAAAACAAAAAAACCAACCGCCCCAAACTTTCTTTCATCACAGTGAAAATAACAAAAATTCTGAGATGGGGGATGTCAATAGAAGTTATGCCACTGATTTAATAAAAACAAGAATTTCGCCTTGGGAGGCTTGGCCTTACAGACAAAATTTTAGCATCCCCCCACCCTGGGCCATTATTATGTCAATAAAGGTTAGATGGAAAGATCTGATAAGGCATGAATGGCAAGTAACACACTGGACGTAAGTTAGACCAAGTATTAGTATGTATTTATGCACAAGAATAAAAACAGCTTTACAAGTTGAATTGGAAATTTAAACAGAGGAAGTTTAACAGCTTTTGTATATTATATTAAATAACCAAAACACCTTTTTCCAAAATTGGTAGAGAATAAATAATATAATTTACAATATGGTACAAAAAATAATCAGTAAGGACAGGCATTCTGCTTTATACATACACTATATAGGTATATTTATAATCTATAAAACAAATTCACATCTCAAACAAGCCAGAAACCTTAGATGATATGGCTTAACTATTATTAAAAGAAACAGCATTAAATTTTGCTGCCAGAACCATAAGCTCTAAAGCAGTTATCATGTTTCAATAATTAATGATAACTTATTGCCGTAGTGCTTGCCAAGGTTTCACTTAGTTAACATTTACAAATTGCTGTGAAATTAAGAGATTAAAAGGTTTGAAAAGGTTAAAAAAAAAGTGCAGTACTTTCCTTATAAATGCATCCAAAGTCTGAGTGTAAAAAAACAAAATGCAACTTAATTTTCACTCTGGAATCCGCAAAGTCAGTACATGAGATGTCTTTATGGATGAGGTTTGATCCAAGCCATTTAATTCAATTTAGAAATATAAAGAGGGGTGTCATGAAAAGGCTTAACAATGCCATATTAAAAACAATTAGTATTCCTATGCTTAATAGATTTAGTGGTAACGGATAACATGAATTGTGTGGGTAATCAGGATGCAACACACAGCAGAAAACCCAGTTAGCGTACACACGCACAGAGGGGAGATCCAAGTCTCAGGATGTGGTACTTGCTTTTCACCTGGGCTGTGACAACAACAAATCCTGAATTTTCTGCCATTCACCTTGCTGAACTACTGAGAACCTCCTTGTTCTCTATAATTATTAAACCAACACAGGGAAAGCCTAGAGCAATTATACTAGAACTGGATGTTGTTAGTGTCCATTTGTCCAACCACCTCACAGTGCCCTAAAGAGCTATTAAGCTAATAATGTCACCTTTACCTCAAAACCAGTCCTGCGTGCATCTCACTATAACGTGCTTGAATATTTCCTTAGGATAGGCTGATATTTTACATGTATGGATTTTGTTACTTCTGTTGGGGGAGCAGAAATAATGAAAATTGAAAATCTGTGTTTTACAAAAAAATAAATATATATATACACACATAAGCACACATACGTGTGTGTGTGTGTATATATATATGTATATACACACATACTCCCAACACCTAAAATCTAGAACTGGTGGAATCAGAGCAGTGTTTAAATGACCTTTCACATAACAAGGATAACTAATTCTGCATCAACTCAAAATTACCACGATGATCTAAGTTATTTTCAAGTTTTTCCCTGATGAGACTTACTTGTCCTGAAAGGGCTTTATTATTAAACAGCAGTTTGCAAAGCATTAGATTTCTTAAATCAAATTCTGTGTCATAATGACAACTTTTAAGAGGCTGAGGCCAAACACATTTCTAACCACAAAATTCTGATTGCTGAACTGACTTCTGTCACTTCCACTTTGTCATTACTTGCTGGTCCAAGTCTACTCACAAAGGTTCAGGATATTAAAGTTTTCTGATCTCATGGCATCATTAAAAATAGCCACTATGCTGACTTCATTCTGCAATTCCATAATTCCCGTGGCAACTGAATGGGCTGGGAAAGGGCAGCCTGACAGCCCCCGGTATCAAGTGGCAGAAAGTCTTCACAGATCTCGAAGTGCTCTGCCATATATGTGCGGCAACACCAGCACCTACTCTGGGCAACCTAAGAGTCAAAACCAGTGTCACATGCATGGGTAGAGAAGATGAAGTGTTTGTCAAGCTACCTAAATACACTGGAGACTATCAGGCTGGTCATTCAGTATTCAGAAGTTTAAGAATGAGAGTTCAGATTTTTTTTTTATACAGTACTTGATTAGAGTGTATCACATCTCCTCCTGCATGTCCTGTAAGGCACCACAGGAGCCCTCTACTTTTGTCCTGCAAGTCCGAAGGATTTTTGGAGGTACACCATATAGGATAATCGGCATTATTAATGTAAGAAGCCAAACCCAAAAGGAAACTATCTGGGAAAGACCAAACCGAAATACAGCTCAACTCCAAGTAAAACTTAGAAGTTTTAGAGGGAGTGACTCGAGATGAATGGGCATCCTCTCCACACCAAGGGTGAATGCTCAGAATGACACACTCCTCAGCATTCATTTTTCTGACAGCCTTCAACTTTTTATATTCTGGGTTTACATGATTTCCTGATATTTGCATCAGAATTCTCAAACAAGGCTCTATAAGAACAATGAAAAATAAATTACAATGGAAGGACCTGACATCCCACATGACAAGCAGTCAGCCCACAGTATGAAATTCTCCATTCTTCTAGTCATGATTCTTTTCTTCCTAGTAATACAGGTTTACCTCCCTGTTGGGAACATCCAATTGTACTAATGCTGGTTTTACATATCTGCATGGTTCCTATGTCAAAGAGGAGAATGCAGCAACCCGGTATGTGGGGTCATGGAATGTCATCCAAATCTCACCACTTTTTGAGTAAAATCAGGAAGGCTGCTCTAGGCCACACAAAACGTGCATCAGAAAACTTGTTACATTTTCTCTTAATGACAGAGAGCATAAGGCAAACTATATAACAGTTAAAAAAATTAATCTGTGTAAAGTGGGGTGATGTGACTGGGAAAACAGCAAATCCAATCAGTGCATTGTGAGCAAGGTTACAAGAAGAAACTCCCAGTCAAATACCTTGTAAAAATAGCTAAAGGTAGGTAGAACTACATCCACCAAGTATAGTGCAAGTTGGGAAAACGAACCCCTGATAACAGCCTAGGAGATGGAGAAGTTCTGTTTATTTGTTAATAATATAAAGTTGAGGTTTGTACAGGACAAGCCCCTTGGATAAGTTCAGAGCTACTTAAATAGTCAAGGGACATCCTCTTACTGGAGAAGCAGACAAGTGCTTAAAAAAGGGGCTCAACAAAGGTGTCCTCTCTCATGGCCGATAGGAAAGGAAATAGGAAAAGTCTCCTGAGTTATAACGGTAGAATCGTTGGACAACCAGCTGTAGAGAAAGTAACTTTATATTCCTTTGAACCCGCTGGTATCAAGATCTGGGTCTTTCAAATATTAAAAAGCTAACATTAAATGCACAGGGATTTAGTAGAGGGAGTACCAGATTCACTAGTGCCTGGGAGTGAATATAATGAAAAAAGGTGCCCTGAGGTACCACAGAGCACCTGGAATTCACAGAACAAGGAGGAAATAAGGAGGGATTAAGCTAGGACTTGACGCCTCCCCTCTTCGTGACACAAACCAGATCTCAACATTAGCGTTAACGTATTATTTGTTTCTGTACATTACGATACTCTTTCCTATTTCCTCTCCCAAGTAAATGCTTGGTTTTTGTGGAGAAAGATGGCAACATATACAGGTTTCCAACAAAGCCAAGACTAATGATGACAAAGTTTTCATAGTGACTCCAATAAGCTCTTTTGCAGTGTTGCCTGACTTAAAAAGCAACCGTTCTTCAGGAAAAGCAAGAAAGTACTCTCCCTCTCATGGGGTGAACTGTGCAATATGATGAAGAATCTCAAAGGCGAAGCATATGAGCGCAGCCAGGATGATGATGACTGTGACGGGCTTCAAAAATAGAGGAAACTCCCCAAGGATCCATGCAGTCTGGGAGTAAGGGGAAATCAGAGCTCCCCTACAAAACAAGGAAGCAGGTTTGTGCCCCTGCTGGAATGCTCAAACAACAAAACATAGCCAAAGAAACAGAATGGTCTACAAAAATGAAGCATCGTAGAGCCACAGCGCCTTGGAGGAGAGTGCAAGAAACTCCAGTTTGACTGAGTCATAAAAAGAGCGCCAACTAGGACAAGTCAAGATGCAAAACGGCTCCCATACCCACCCCCACCCTTCCTCCTCCACAACTTCAATGTGGATCTCAAATCATCATTTTACTATGCAAAAAATTATCCATGTAGGGGAGCTGTTGGCAATACCCTTCCCCGCTTGAGCTTCTTGCTTAGGCCATTCCAAAGTGCAAGTCCAGGACTGTCCCATAACCCTGCCATCTTATGTCACTGATGCAGGGGACACACCATTTCCTGTAATACTATTCCATGTTTTGTTGTTCCCAGTATATTGCACATTCCAGGACCTGCATGTACTTCTTCAGACCTTTGAAGACAACGCTTCTCTTTTAGAAAGAAGAGCACAAGACAGGGACAACTGAGCCTCAGCTGCTTCTCTACAACCTGCCCTTGCCATGATCCAGCGCTGCAAGCTCCAACTTTCGCTGAACAGTCTACACCAGCCTGCTGGTCTCAGACACTCACTGTGAGAGATCCCCAATTGGGGGACCACCACCTCCTCCATCAAACAGAATTTCCCTGCGGGTTGGCTCAGGTATTGATAGTTCCTGGGCAAGGTCATTAAAACGAGATATGTAATCTATGCTGTTCTCATTCATCATGCAAGCCAGCTGGGAATCCACCACCTAGAAGAGACATGAAAGAAAAAGAGCTGTGTGTCAGTGGAAATTTCACAGAATCACAGAATTGTGTAGGTTGGAAGGGACACGTTGAGATAATTTTGTGGAACCATCCTGCTCAAGTAGGGTCAGCTAGAACAGACTGTCCTACATCTTGTCTGGTCAGGTGTTGAATTACCTCCATGAACGGAGATTCCACAACCTGTCTGGACAACTTGTTTCAGTGTTTGACCACCCTCACATTAAAAAAGTTTTCTTGGGTTTAGGTGGAATTTCATTTGTTTCAATTTGTGCCCATTGCTTCTTGTCCTAAGAACAGCCTGGCTCCCTCATCTTCATTCCCAGCCTCTCCTCATATGAAAGACACACTTTATCTCACTTTATCTGAGTTAGAGAATAGTTCTTATCCATGGCTAAATGGAAGCCTCTAAGAAAAAAAAACAAACCAAGCCAAACAAACCTGTAGTCTCAATGGGCCTTACCTGCCTATCCTTAATTCAACATTAAGGTGCACCAGTAGATGCACTGTAGAAAAACTCTATAGATACTACCTCTAACATAATAACCGCATTTCTACATAAAACTTGATTCTGCAGGACACTTAATAAAAGGCCTTTCAAAATCCTCTCATCATTAAAGCCATTTTTAAATGATATTTGCTTCCTCTGAAAACTCTCACACTGCTGCTCTGTAGTGCCTAAAATAGTGGCTTACCCCATTTTCTTCTGAAGGCAGTTTGTAAGATCAAGGGCTGCAATGTCACTTCAAATTCACATTAAAAAAAATAATACATTCCTTTAATTAACACACACCTTGACACATTCTCACCACCAAGTCAGCAGAATCTTCATATTCTGGAAGGAAGTGGAGCTGTGTGTGGAGTCTGAAGCTGCCAAGGGCACATTAAAACAGCAAGAGCTTGCTGCAGCTTCCCATTGCAAGGTCCATACAGAACCTCTTTATCCAAATCCAAGGGGCAGGGGAGGAATGACATTTTCCTTCCATCAGGGCAAGCCTCCATGAAGTTACAATGTACGTGATGTTACACCCAGTCAACGACTAAACTGCAGCATAATTAACATTGGAAGGGACCTTAAGAGGTCTCTAGTTCAACCTCCTGCTCAAAGTAGTGTCACTTAAGATGACAAACCAGCTTACTCAGGGCTTTATTCACGTTAGTGTTGAAAAGCTCTGAAGATAGACACTGTACAACATCTCTGGTCAACCTCTTTCCCTGTCTGACTGTCCTCAGGGTGCAGAAGTTTTTCTTTATATGTAGTTAGAACTATTCTCAGTTCAGCTTTTCCCTGTTCCTCCCATCATGCATCACCATTCTGTGAAGGGATCACCTACATCTTCTTGACGACCTCCCCGCAGGTACTGTCAGGCAGTCAGGTCCCTCCTGCCCTGAAGCATTCTCCAGGGTGCCCAGGCCCAGTACCATCAGCCTTTCCTCACAGACAGGTGCTTCAGCCCCCTCATCATCTTGGTGGCCCTCTAGTGAACTTGCTCCAGTTCATCTATGTCTTTCCTGTATCGGTTGCTCAAAACTGGTCACAATATTCTAGACATGGTCTCATGGCTGTTGAGTAGAGTGGGATAATCACTTTGTTCTATCTACTGGCTATGCTCCTGTTGAACAGCCCACATCACTGCTGGTTGTCTTAGTGGCCACAGAACACCCTGGCTCATGTTCAGCTTGCTGTCTGTCAAGAGCCCAGGTACTTCTCAGCAGAGCTGTTTCCTGAACAGCCTATATTGCTCTCAGGGTTATTCTCTCCTGAGCGCAGAACTTCGTGTTTGTCCTTGCTGAATTCCATAATGTTCCTGGCAACTTGTTCCTCCCGACTCTCCCTCTTAAAAGGGAGCTCTGTCCTCAAGCCTATCAAAGCCTTGGTAACTGCTGGTCTTCGCTCTACCCCTTCAAAAGATTTCAAAACAGAAGGATAATTCTACCAACAGAGAAAATGACCCAGCAGCACAGGGCCTTCTGCCGTTCTCTCAGGTAACTCAGTATTAGGCGTTTTCCACTTCTTCCTTCTGGACCTGTTTATTTTCTCTAGCAGCCCTGCAACTGTACTGTCGCTGTATCAATATTAGCCTTTCTCTCATCTTTAGTATTTTCAGTTCCTGCTCCACAAAGCAGGACACAAAGAACAGAAGGATTATAACTCTCTGTCAAAACAAAGAGATGTCCAATAAGGTGAACGTGACACCCCCAGCAAAAAGAACCTGGGTCAAACAGCTTCTAGCACCAGCTCTGGTGCAATACACCCTCAAGTAATCTTACATCTTCCCGTTAAGACTGTACCCCTGCTTTACTAAGCTGAAGTGCAGATGTCAAAGCATCTTTGAGTATCTTGGGAGGTATGATGGACAATGTACAATAGCAGTGCATTAAAAGAGGAAGCAGACAGCTGAATGTAGTTTGATGACATACCTCTGCTACATCTGCCAGAGACCGTGACACAAAAGAATCCCGTGAGTTTCCATCCAGAAGGCTGGGTCCCAGTAAGGAGGTGCCACTGGCAGTCCCAACAGGAGTTGGCAACATTTTTCGTCCCTTCTCAGGGGAGATGAAACTTGCTATAAAGAACAGGCACATCAGTAAGTCACTGCTCCGAATGTTTGCAATTGGGAGGATAAAGAGACAAGACAAGGAAATAGAAAATGGAGGACACATCTGTTTCTCCTGTCTCTTAAAAATTGTGTGTTATGAGCACGAACACCATCAGCATATTGCTAAGAGTATAGAGACTCATCACACTGGCCCCACTAAATATTAATTAAAAAAACCCAAACAAAACAACCAAACCCCAAACAAACCGAGTGATCTCACATCTTTGAGATTATGCTCACCAAGCACAGAACGAAGCCTATTTTTCCAATAGCAGGGCCAAGGGCATCTTTTCATTTTGGGAGAACAGCCAAAATGTCTCAACCTAACTGATGAGTCAGGCTCCACACAGAATACAAAGAACTGCCAAGGAATTATTTGCCCCAAGGTATGGGCCCCAATCTAACAACAGGATATTTTCAGGAGCAGACTTGTAAAGAGAAAGAAAATGTATTCAAGGCAACACTGTTGAAATGAAAACAACATGGGAAGAATTCTACAAACGCCCTACTGCATTTACAGTTTTCCAAAGGATTCACTTCTAACAAACAGCTTTCAAAAAAAAAAAAAAGAAAAGACCTTTTTGTTGCAGTTCTCTGCATACTGACACTTACAAAACAAGCTGCTGAGAGACGAGTCTGTGGAGTCATTGGGGTACCACTGGGGATCATGGCTGGGAGAGGCAATCCAGTTCTGTTGAGGACTACTGGATGGGGACGGAAGACTTTTGGAGCTGTCACTGCCATTCAGCTTTGCAGGAGAGAGAGAAACACCTTCACCTGTAAGCCAATGTCACGAAATCACTGATTCAGTCAATACAGTAAAGTTATAGGACACTACACTGATTTATGTTCAGAAAGAAAAAAACCAAACACCACCACACAACAGTCAAAAAAAACCCAAAAAAACAAAACTACAACAAAACCAACCAAACAGAAACCCAAACACACACACACCTATATGTGCCAGAAGATAAAGGCTAGGCACATAGGCACATAATTTTATTTCTAACAGATACTGAAAAAGAAAATAACCAAGAACTGCTTCCTGGAAAAAATTCTGTTGACATGTAAGATGTCAGGGATTTCTTTTTTTAATTAATAGGAAGACTTTAGCTAAGCTCGGACTTACTATATTGACCAGAGCTGATGGCTATTTCAATGATAGAATCACTGATTTGCGTGGCAGGTTCTCCTTGAGAAAGCACATCTTCAGGTGGGCCAGGCAGAGAAATATCCAAGAGAGCAGAAACATTTGGAGGAGAGAGCCGGGTGCTGGAAGCCTCTGATGAGGGAAGTGGAGGGGTGGAAAGACCATTTTGGAGAGGAGTCTTGGACAGTTCTGACAGAGAAAGGACTGATGTGCCCTGTTACAAGAAACAGAGTTAATTGTTCATGAATTTATGAAGGAGTTGGAAATCTTTCCAAAAAGCAACAGCTTAGCTCTCAAGCATCAGATTAAAATCAGATTTTTTTTTTTTAAAGGAGGACTAATAATCAAGCAGATAATCCTAAAATTTTAGAAATATATTACTATTTATATAATAAATTTGTATTATTTTAATGAAAATATCTGTAAGCATAAACAGATATGCTTCAGCCTACATCCTGCCTGATCATCTGAAAAAATATTGGTCTGTAACATTCTAAAGAATATTTAATACAGCCTACATAACAGAAACAAGCATAATAATAACATTAATGTGATTTTGATGAATCTACAAGATAGTTCTTAAGACGTAAGTAGTAATTTGCCTTTATATAGGCAAAAACCCCTGTAACTGCTATATAAATATTCTGAACTGCTAGCTCACTCCTCTTTACAGCCAGGCTCCCAAAACTCAATTGATCTTTTTTAAGGAGTCTCATTATTAGTACCTCCTCATAGAGCTGTTTGTGATTTTTTTCTGTAGTATACACAAAGCTTCCCTGAGAGCAAGAAGCAGAACCTAAGGCCCCATTACCACGAATGCCCAGTAGGTTCATGTCCTAACATCTGTGCTATCAAAAAATATTCTTCTCCTTTATGCTCTCCAATCAAATTAATTCGACCTTGTTCATATGTACCTGTTACAGGCAGGGTGGAAAGTGACAAAAGGGAAGCCTAAAACAAGGTCCTGGATCTCCCTGGAGAAGGACCTTGGGGATAGGATGACAATACTCTTACAACATAGATAAAGTAACTGTGGCAGCACCTATGTCTTATTGGATCCAGCATAAGGAAAATTAATTCTCTGAAGAGGATGCTGGCATAACAATTGTATTTCTAGTCTTAACATTCTTCCTTCAGCAACATACAAGCAGCGGGATTGCCAACGGCTGAAATCTTTCTTTGTGATGTCTAAAATACACATGTACAACACAGCAGAGTAATTATAAACTCCTCCACTGGATCAAGAAATACGTAAAACTTGTTTGTCCTTCAGAGGTCAGACTGTCAGCTTCGCTTTGCTTTTTTATAGAACGGCATCCACATAAATTTAAGCAGCTTTCCTAAATTTCTTTCTTTAAATTTCTTCAGATGCTAGAGATTTCAATTCCCACAAAACAGTATGAAAGGTGTAAAAGTACATGGGAACCTGCGGTTTTAAGTAGTAATACCAGTGTTGTTTTCAGAACGTTGCCAATTTCATACAACCTGACTTTCAAAACATACTCTTACCTGGAAACCCTCAGGAACTGCCTCCTGCTCGTGCCGTGTCGGCAGGCTGATGAACGGCACCCGGCACCCGGGGCCTGAGCCCTACAAGCACAACAGAAATGATGTGAGTGACAAATGTTTACAGAGATGCTGCAAATACAGCTGGGGAGGTAAAAGACAAGTGCACATCATCATTTATGAATGCTCTTTCTACTGTCAAGACTTTCAACATCGTCCATCAATTCCCTGAGAAAATGACATGGACTAACACGTATCTGGGTCTCAATGAAAGAAACAGCAAGGAGAAATCACAGCTTCCATTCCAAATACAGCCTTTAAAGTCCATGTTTTACCCCAAATTCCCTCCTGAATTATTGTTTATTGAAATCCTCCTATTTCTTTTCAAGCCCAGATTTTCCAATGGCTAACTTCATCTCATAGCTGAAAGCTATTTTATCAGATGCAAATCTGTTCAGTGTGATGAAGACACACTATACAACAAAAATACACACTACACAACACACACTGGGTTTGCCATGATAAAAATGTCAAACCACAAGCTCCAGGAGAAAGCTCATTAAAGAGTCATTAATAATACAGCTCTTTTACACAATGGAAGAGCAAGACACTTAACTACTTTTAAAAGGACACTCAAGAGACTCTGACCTCTACAGCAGCGATGGAGCCTCCGTTCTGATGCGCTGCTGTTGACTCCTGCCCTGTTACCACCGTGGTTACTCCATCTGGTGACAACGGAGACACACCTGACAAACCATCTGCATCCAGGACCGGCATAGGGCTACCAGGGATAATACCAGCACTTTTAGCTGCCAAGTCAATAGCACCTTTTGTGAAACAAAAAAGCAAAAAAAAATTACAAGGCTTTTCATCAGGCAATTACTTTGTTGTGACTCATCTAAAAGATGATTTTTTAAAAATTGCCCAGTGTCTTAACTTTACACATGCAAAAAGCAAAAAATGGTAATTATCTCATCAGCTATATCAGTTGTTCCTCTTCACAAAGTACATTTCTTTTAGCTAAAATGCTTCATTTTCCTGCCCTGTTCCAAGGTGTTATCAGGTATATCAAAACAGTATAAAGAAACATATTAGCTCTCCCCACTGCCCTTCTATTTTTCTTTCTTTTTTGTCCTGCAAATTGTCAAGCATTCATTATGCAATTTATAGAAATTTCCTACGGTTTACTAGAGGAGCTACAAAAACAACACAGTCTTATTTTATTATCTTGCGTCTATAAGCCGTTTAGACTCCATATAAAAAACTTTTGTTGCAGAGTAAACCTCACCCAGACCTTCTAAAATTCACTTAAAACATATGAATGTCTTCCCACTACAGAGAATCCTGAAAGTAAAACTGAGGCAGTCATTGTTTTCAAGTCACTAATCCTTCTAATCATGGGACTCATTCTTTTGTTGCAAGACAGTATCTGCTTGGGGTACACTGGCATGTTTTCTTTCTTGCAGAATTCACAATCCCACTTTAGTAGATAAGCAAGTTTATTTCAAATATGTCACAAGCCCTTTCAAAGCGGTTTTACAACAAAACATGGCAAAAGTGCTCAACTGTGGTTACAAATTCTAAGCCCTTGCTTTGCCTGCAGGTCAGACACAGCGAAGGAGCCTAGTTCAGACTGCCCCACAACGGACTGCTCCTTTCTGCAGTCACACAGAGCCACAGAAAGCACAATATCAGAACACAGCTGTTGTCTTTAACTTCCAAAGGCACTAATGATTTTACCTAGGGAACAGAAACCAACAGTGTAACATCACACAGATCACAACAGACCGTGACTCTCATTCTGTTTAAGAAATGACTTACTAGACAGATGGTTGGTAGCTTGTGCTGGAAGAACTTTGGGCACAATTGGCCGAGAAACAGCAGCTTTAGTCAGTGAGGACTGGATTGGCCGAAATGAACCTCTCCCTAGGGTGAAGGATTAAACACCTCTCAACAAACAAAATCAACATCTTTAAAGCTGAGCACAACACAGTTCAACGGAAGCGAACAAGGAAACAAAGCAGTGGAGACAAGGAAACAGTCATGCGATGCACTAACTGGTGCCTTATCACCAAAACGCAACAGCAAGTGTTGCTGTGGTGTTGAAGGTGCTTTCGTTATTTTCAGTGAAGATAACCTTTAAGGTCTCGTGTTGATTTTGAGATTTAAGCCAAGATGGGGGATCACCTGTACTACCACTGTACTCAAGAGTGTATCAGCAGAAAAGGACAAATGGGCAGTATACTGATTAGACCATATTAAATCTAAACAGTATCTCAGGTACTAAAAAAAGCCCATTGTAACATCTAGACAAATGAATACACCCTACAGAAAAAAAAAATAAATTAAGTAATGTATTTCAAAATTTTGTGTCCTTGCAGAGAACTCTTTACTCTTCCCTGCTTTCAATACTGGGAAATGGAAGAAAAAAATTTATGTAACAATTGTGACTTGTGTAACAATGATCCAGGAGAACAATTCCATCATCCTGTAGGAAGTGACTCAAGCAACTGGTAAATGACTCTGTGGTTTTGAAAGAGTATTTTCCTCTTTTTTAGAAATTACTCCTTTATGCAGTTTTAAGGGACACTTTCCAGTCCATCTTACGGCAACATAAAAGAGATAGAAGATACGCAGACTCACCTGTAATGGATGAGTTGGATAAGATAGAAAAGGAACAGACATGCTGGGATGGGTTTCCAGATGGCCTGGGGAGCAGTGTTCTCTATGTGAGAGAAATAACAATAAACCAGAACATATTTAAACACAGAACAGAGGGTAAAGCTCGTCTTCTAAGGCACAGAAGTTCATGATGCCTTCCAGAATAAGCAGAGTATTTACATGGCATGACTGTCATGCCACAGACAGCAATAAGGTCCATGTAATCTTGAGAAAGAAGCTATAGATAGGAATCGTGTGTTTTCTCTGTAAACTACTATAAGAGAGAATTTCCCTGTGGACAATTATCTGAGAAACGCTACTTAGAAGTATATTCCTTTCTGATTATTCTTGCAGTAATTTCCAAATCTCTCACAGGATTTACAGCAGTGATCTTAAGGATGGGATCTAGTCTGCGTGCAGACTGATCTTCCATTACAATTAAACAAGTGTGAATTAACGAGGCAGCTGTACATACTCAAGAGCTCTTAATACCAGTGGAATGGCACAGACCAGAATATCTTAGTACCAAAACCCAGCATGTATATAATTCCTAGGTCTCCAAAGTTCCATGACAACAGGTTACTTCTTCCATACATCTCCTTGCAAGTCCCTTTTTTTTTTCCAGAAATCCTTGTTTTTTTTCAAATAGTGTTATGTTTTATATCACTTCAGAGGTTTATGACCCCCCCCCCCAGTTTAACAGCCATTAGTGAAGGGGACGGAGGAAAAAGTATCTACAGGGAGCTGTTGTTGCAGTAGCACTCACAGCTCTAACAATGACAGTCAGGATACCACATGAACACGCTGCTTGTGCGGCAGTAGCAGCTGCCCCAAACAGCAGAACCTGCTTTCAGGTGAGGGCCATTTGTATTATTTCTAAACTACCTCATGCACTGGACTACCACTGTTTTTGACATTCCTCGTACAGGGAACACAACACAGCTGGTTACAATAGAGATTAAAATGCTCATTCCTTCATATGTTCAGTTTCACTTTTCCAGCAGATGTGTGAGGGAAGTTCAGTTTTTTGTTCCAGTTAGGTGCAAATCATTACAGCCTTACTGGTATCTATTCAGGAAGCAAAACAGGCATTTCACACTTTGCCAGTTGTTCTGACCTGTACTACTAATGGCTTCCGCAAGTGCCTGTTCCGTAACTTCCTTGGCTTTGGCAAGAAGAAGTCCGACTGCATCTGGACAAGAACAGGAAATGCATTATAAGTTATTTTAAGCATGCAAACACAGAAGAAATTGCACCCCCAAACTCTGTTTTTCAGTAAAGTTGTACCTATTTATTATTCGTTTCAGACAGTAGAATAGTCTTTCTCCTAGAGTAGGAAGATTTTCCACCAGGAATGTTTGTGTTGGTTTGGGTTTTCTTATTTTTTATTTTTGTTTGTTTGTTTGCTTTTATTTTGTTTGGTTTGGTTTAGTTGGGGTTTTTTTTTGTTTGGTTTTTGCTTCCTTCTGTTTTATGGAGAAAAAGCTTTTTGCCAAAAAAGTAATTTTGCTACCTTACTACTGCAGCTTGTTATGAAGTTGTTACTGATATTGTATATATAAAATAAAGTAAAACGTATTTGAATTAAATACAACAATGAGGTTGTCGTAAAGTTAGCTGCCCAATAAGAAGGATATCAGTTTTGCTAAACTTGGCAAATATATTTGCTGAAGCAACTTAATTAGAGAGTGAACCAGTTTCATCAGGCTGTGCAACAGCATTCAGATTCAGCTCTGAAGACGTCATGTCACTTGCAAGTATAGTTATATAGTTAAAACTGGACTAATCTCAGGTAATATAACATTATGCCTGAGCATCACTAGAAGCACTGCTTCACAGGGAAACCCATGCTTTCTGAAGACCCAAAAAAAACTGGTAATACCAACCGGATGCTGGCTCAGGCACAATATGCTACTTTTTTCCTTCAGTTATCTCACTTACACTGATTGTGTCTAAGTGCTGCCGGAAGGTCAGTTCTGCTTCTTTACTGGGCAAGAACAGTTTCCCATGGCGGCTGTTGGGTGGTAGAGTTGTAGGAACAGCAAAGAGCCCACCGTCTGCATCAGTGCTTCCAGAACTTGAAGGACCAGCCACCAAGAGAGGTCTAGGGAGATTTCTCAAACCTAGAAGATTTTAACAACAATTTAAATGAAGTGAAAACAAAAAGCAAGTAATTATTTAGTAACTGAAGGACAATACAGAGTGCTGAGGCTTCAGGATTCTGGTTCTGCCACCATCTGTTTGTGATCTCAAATCATGAAACTCTCAATACTTCAGTTTTCCCACCTGCAGACGGACAGTATTTACCTGCTGCACAAGGACACTGCAAACATTCACTCGCCTTGAAATCCTTGGAAGAAGGGGGTTAAATGCAATCTTGTTGCTGTTCCTGTCTGGGATCCTCTGCGGGGGATCCCTACTCTTCCTTAAAATGTTTCAGGAAGGATTTTCAAGGCATTAGGGAAGCATGAAGTACAATCTCATAAAAATGAATGTTGCAAACTAAGAAGTTTGATTCTACTTGCACGTCTGATTTTAAAAGATATGTCCTTCAAGCCCCTGTATCTCACTGAAGTGTAACAATTTATCTGTTTGATCTATTAAATTATTGGATTTTTACTAGATATTTAAGTAAGTATGTCCTTGTCTGCAATGAAGCAGCGAAGCTCTAGACAAAGATTAAATTGCTATGTCATTTTAAAATGAAAACCACACAGAGCATCAAGTATGCTTTACATCATCAGTTAAATTGCTCATGGTCCATTGCTTCCTACAGCATGGGTTTGAAAAGGACAGCATAAGAATCACAATCATTCCCAGTAACCCTGACACCTTCACAGGCTTCCTGAAGTCATAAAACATTCACTGGCAAATGCAACTGGACTGGAGAACAGAACTGAAATTTTGGGTCTGCATGGCTAGAGCTCACAAGTTATAGCAGCTGCACCTTCTATTAGAAGGTAATTCATAATCATTCCATATTTTATGATGGCAGAATGGCAAATAAAATTTTCAGCAATTACTTTATCAAAAAACTTTACACCACATATTTTACTCTCCTGCTCCGTAAGCCTCTGCTCCCTGGAGATCCCCTACCCTGTAACAAACACCAGCATCTTCCGTAAGAGCACCTCATGGGAGTTCTTCTGCATTGTCAACTATACTATTGACATGCCTTGTTTTGCAGGATTCAAGGAAATATTGAATTTAGGACAACTCTAAAGAAAATTATCACACATCAATATTCTTAAGCAGTTAAGTTCCTAAGAACACTCATTCTCCCAGTGGTACATCACTGCGATGTGCTCCTCATGGTCCGAGGTACCCATGGTCCGACCTCTTGAAATGGATTTGTACGAACACTCACCTGAGGAGCTGGATGCAGCACCGGGAGAAAAAGTTTTGTTGTTGCGAAGGGCAGATTGATTTCGTGCACAGCCTGGACTCCTGGTGCTGATGGCAATGACCTTTCCCGGAGGAGTCAGCGACTGCTCCTCTTGCACAGGCTTTATAGGTGATGTGGCAACAGAGCTCATCTCGGGCGTCTAGAAACGCAGACACATTAAGTGAGCATTGGGTACTGTTACAACAAATATATTGTTAAACTCATGCTATTTAAGAAGCTGAAAAAAAGACAAACCTGACATACTATAATACCTTTAAGTAATCTAACCAATACCTCTGTGTGTGTGCGGCAGGCGGCAAAAATTCCCTTCCTGTGCATTTAGCAGTGTCAAATGTCATCGGTTCAAGACCATTAATTTATGTTATGATTGGGTTAACACTCAACAAGCTTCACACAGTGTGCTGGACCACCCCAGGATAAAAAGGAGGATAAAAAAAAAAAAAAAAAAAAAAAAGAGGTAAAGACACAGATTTGTCACAATAATGGAAAATGTCTTGGTTTTAATTCAGTGCAAAACCAATTTTCATAAATTATAATTCCTCTGGTTGGAAGTACACCTGGACAAAAATATTTTGCTCTTAATTCTAATCAAGTAGAGACCAATAGTTTTTAATTTTTTCCATCCTTTCCCCTATTTAATACTGTAATACAGCAATAACAAGATGCACATGGCAAAGTGCTTTACCAGTTTTCCATGCCTATTCAGTTATTTAAGTTGTTTAAACACTTTTTCAGAAAATGCTCCCTTTTTAAGGAATCAGTGTTCAACCACAGGTATAAAATATCACCCAAACTGGTGGGTGACTGGTTATGTTACTTCTTTTTATTGGAATGTATGATACGGTAAATATCTGAAAGAGCTCCATTGTTTTTCAGGAGCACTAAGTTACTCAGATTAAGACACTAAGAATGCTAAAGTGACAGAAAAACACTTGCAAATAGAAACTGCTGTTTTCCGCCTCCCCTCTTCTATTCTTCCACACCAAAGCCTAAGTAGATGTCCTTTTTCTAGTTTGTGATTGTTTAATAGTGACATCAGAAGTAGATGCTAAAAGAGGAGACACTGTCACATACCTGTGAGATGTCAGACCAAAAGCCTTTATAGTTTAAACAAAGTCTATATCTGGAGCTGTATCTAAGCAAAGATGGTTTTAAATTTTTTAAATCCTACATTCTATGTCTATAAAATCAGGATCAAAAGGAGCTTCAGGGGTGGGGTGGTTAAGTCTGCACCAACAAACAAAGATCAAAGAACTACGTGTGTTTGAGAATAGTGATATATTTGCATCTTATGCCACAATACGATGCAAATGATATCTAACTTACCTTATCTCCATCACAGCAATTCAGTCAGATTGGTTGGATTCAGTGTCTTTTTGGTCTTTAAAAGGATGTTTTACTAAGTTTTAACTGGTTGCACTAGGTGGAAAGGGCTGCTCAGTTATCACGGGGGCAGATCTTAAACGTTGGTTACAGTGCATGAGAAGGAAAGCAAGTTCATTCCCTGTTGTCTGCCTAAGGAAGATCTTTTTCTGGGTCTGTTACAACTATTCTAGAGCCTGGCAACTTTTACAAAAATCACTATGGCAGGCACAGTTATATTTGCTATGCTATCCCAAAGAAATAAATCCTTTTCACACTTATACTTAGTGTTACTTGAATTACATAAACACTGGAAATGAAAGGTTGCAGTTTTCATTAGTCCCATCTGGGCTCCCTTTGTCATTCAGGCTCCACTTCCCACAAAAGGTTGGACCAGATGATCTGCCAAGGTCACTTCCAACCTGGGCTGTTCTATGAATGTGAGAGAGAATAGAAGGCATCCACCGAACCTAACCTTATGACTAATCTTTTCCACTCTCACATTAAATGTTCATTGTAATACAACTGAGACCCACAGCAAACCAGAAACAAAAATATACTGTAAAAAGAGAATGCAGCATACTGAGGAAAACAAAATCCACTCTGTAACAAGTCAGGTTGTGCTGCTGCCTTTAAAATAAAAGCTAAAAAAACCAAACCAAACAACCAACCAAACAAAAAACCCCACAAAACAACAAAAAACTAAACCATTGGTATCTCCAAGATCTTGACAAGGCTGGTCATTGATTTACTATGAAAACAGGACAGGGCAATTATTCCCCAGATGAAATAAGAGTTCAGCATCTGGAGCATGAACCAGAGCTACTTACCGGTTTGGGATTGACTTCAGTAGAGATGAGTTTTAAAAGGCAGTTTAGGAGTCTCTGCTTGTGAAGGGTGGTACATGCAGGAACAGCACTTGACTCAGATGTTTGCTCCCTTGCATCCTGGGTTTCTGGCTCCAAGACAGCCAACCAGTCATATTCCAGCTGCAGCTTGTTCGGTTTGCCCATCATGAGGTAGACTTCAGCCAGCGTGAGGCTCTCAGAAGTTCGTAGACTCCATCCTTCTTCTCTAACCTGTTGAGAGAGCCGGCTTGGGTCATCCTTGAGAGACTTTGTACTAGGTTGTCCCTGAGGTGGAGGTGGAAATGAGGAGCCCAGCTTCTCTTGAGAATCCTCCGTTACTGCATCGGTTATATCCTTGGTACAAGCATCAAGCTGCTGGCCCTGGCTGTGGCTAGCCTGAGTTTCGTATCTGGATGGGCCACTGCCAGGTGAAGCCACACCACCTCTCGGCAGCTGTGAACAGGAGTCAGGTGTCTCTGTGCTCCTCCCGCTTGGAAAAGCCACAGGAGAAGTATCACCAGATGCTGGAGTAGAGTCTTTCCCAGGCAGTTTGTCTGTGCAAGAACATTTCTCTGGGACAATCAGGTCCTGACAGGACTTCATGTACCGTGGGAATGGATCGAGCAGAGACAGCTCCTCCACATCAGGGATCTTACTGCAAGCACAACCGGTGCTGCACGATGGTAGTGCAGTTGCTTGGTCACCACCCAGGGCCTCCCTGCCCTCCACACAGAAGGTCACTGAGCTCAGCTTCTCATGGTTCCCTCCTGGATCTTGAAGTCCAGAAGGCAGTTTTTGGAGAGAATTAGTGATGCCAAGATTCGAGGCTGTTCCTTCCAACAGGCCAGGCTCGGGGGAGCCATCTTCAGTGCTTGCAGAAACTTCAGCTGTGGGCTGAGAGGTTCTGCTTGACTCTGTAGTGCTCTCTGCCCTTCCAAGACTTTTACCTTCTGTTCCCCGCATGTATTTCAGCTGTCCCCTAGCTGTCCCCTGACCACTCTGTATGCCCAGGATCTGCGCAGGGGGTAGTAAGTGAGACTCTTTCGTGTTCTGTTTGCATTTGCCAGTTTCCTGCCAATGCACTGTGCAGAAAGCCTTGGAGTGGACCACTCTGGCTACCCCAGGCAGCGGAGTGAGCGTACAGTTCTCTCCTGGAAAGAGATGGAGCATCACTTTCTCCTCTGAGAAGCTGCCTCTTGCTTCCGAGTCTCTGGAGTCTTGAAGCTGCCGTTCTTCTAGTGTTTTACGCTAAAAAAGATGTGTCAAAGAATACAACAATCATCTGCCCCTTCCAAACAAGCACCTTGCAGGCTATTTTGCAAGTCAAAAAAAAAAAAAAAAGTAGCTGATCAAGGACATGTTCTCTATTCAGCACACGTATGAAGACTCCATGATCAGAAATAAACTCCTTTTGTGCTGATAAGGACTACACAAAGAACTGCTACAAGCACAAACTAAATCTCTGTTTCAGACAAAATTACTCAACTCTGCTTCACATACCATTGTAATAGTAAAAAACCCAACTAACTAACAAACCTCAACAAAACCAAGCAAAAAACCCCAATGTCACTGCACAGCAAAACAGACTCCCTGTTCTGTGCAGTAACCTCCATCTTTTTATGTTTTGACATCCTTCTAAGTTTCAAGTGTTATGCTGCTACTTCTTCCAGGCTCACAAATTAAACAGAAAAGCCTAAATGAGAGGACTAAGAACAGGATATAGCAAATCAGTCAACAGGAGAACAGAACTGCTGTTAACTCACAAATCCTCCTACCCCAGGGTTCAAAGTTCAGAGGGAGGGATGTCCCTAATGTTGTATGGCTCAGATAGCACATAGATACACAACAGGTAGTAGCAGCTACCCAGACAAGAAGCTTAAGCCTTCATTCGGTGAAACTGCATGAAGCAAGTGGAAAGATCTGGCCTTAATCTCTTTGCTGAAATTGGAAACAAAAATCATCAGTTATTATCCAGGTTTCCATGGATGTCACTCATCTATAACAAAACAGAGTAAGTCACTGTTTAGGAAACTAAATAATGGCATGGAGCTTCATTTATTACTAACCAGCTTTTCAGGGGAACATAGTAGAGAAATGTTGAGGTGTAAGTGGAATATTATGGGATTTCCCAAGAAAGGCTCTGTTAGTGATGCTGACATACTAACCACTACCTTTACTAAGCACAGGCTGGTAAATTTATGAGGTAGAATCACATTTCTGATGCAAAAATGAGCTCAGAATACAAAGGGAATTGCTTCTGGGACACAGCATACAGAACAGACCAAGCAGAAAAAGGATACAATACGCACTTCATGGAGAGCCCACTTCTGCTTCAGGAACTCAATGAGGCTGGAGACCTTCCGATGTAACTCCACAATCATCCTGTGTGCAAGATAAACAAAGCAAGGGAACAAAGGAAAAATGTCAGCACAAGTTCAAATCACAGCCTTGATGCTAGAGTGGGAATTAAGGGAAAAAAATGGCATTCTGTAACACAAGGACAGAGAACACACCTACCACCCCCAGGCTTTAAGAAAAACAAACAAAAACACAAAGGAAAACAAAAGCATGTTATCCTGCAACTTTAAAATCCAGATAACTCACAAATAAGAAAGACCTAAAAGCCTATCAGATAAATCTGATTGCCATGATTCAAGATACTTGTTTATCCAGATGGAAGAAGACAAGAAAAGACGGTACAATTTAGCTAAGTGACAACTGTGCAGGCAAGGCACAAAGCTACCTCATGAGGTGGTCGCTCATGTGGTTGAAGCAAAGACAAAAAGGGGCACAAAAAGAATCCCAAACATTTACTCTTTGCTCTCAAAGCATTTTACAAAATAAACCTAATGCTAAAAATCTTCATTCTCCTTTCTGCATGATCTCTGGTCATTATACCCAAGTACTCTGTTCGAAAGAACAATCAACATCACAGAGGCCTTGCATTTTCTGCCCTCAGTCTTGGACTAGATCTAAGTACCAGAATGAGGAGCCATTGATGACACTGAAACAACAGCACCAACTACATTTTGCAGGGAGCACATTAAGCTACAAATACCTTCCTTTCTGCTAATATCACTGTGGTGCAGTTGACACATTCAGAGTCTTGGTGCAGACACCTCTGACCATTGTTTTACTTCTCTCTCCCGTGCCTCTGTTTCACAGTACATCCAACACAAATTTTAGTGGAGCTAGTGCCGCATCTCTCCATTTTATGTGCAGTCTGCTCTGACAACTGCGTCTAAGTAGCACAAAGTGTATTTATCTCCAACTCTAGTAGCTTCTATCATTACTCAAACTAAAAGACATAAAGAACAACAGCAATCCAATTTTCAAGTCTGACACCTCATGTTTACAACAATCATGTACCCTGGCTGGACAAAGCCTTCAGAACAAGTACATTTAAGCAAACTGCATTATCAAAGATCAACTGCCCAGTTGGCAAAGATAACCCTGAAGAAAGAGGAAGATAGTATAATACTGCTCATGTATTTCCCTGTTCTATTCTGAGCACCACAATCAGTTCTTCATTACCTAAGACGTGGGTTCTGGGCAAGACTCTGTACTCGAGCCCATGCATGATTATTTCGTGGCTGCAACTCCACAGGGACCTTGAGAGGAAGACGTACTGGTTTCTGGTCCTCTTCATCACTAACACCTGAAGGGAGACGAAACACAAAGGGCATGGGTCAAAGCAAGGACAACTCAGTCAGAACACTATCTGCTCAGGAAACTTTGAACAAGTACAGTATTTCAGACTTTTAAACTGCACTGATTATACTTATTGTGTGGGGGAAGAAAGAGAAAGAAAAAATAATAATAATAAAATCACACATAGCTGAACTGGATAAGCTAAAAAAAAAAAGTCTAAAATGCTCAATGCTAAACAACATACTACTGCTTATTCACTGGCACAAGGGATTAAACTTCACATACAGTGAAAGAAAAACTGGTAAAGCAGGAGCAATCCTGCCTGGTATAGCTATTTCCTTTTCAATTTAGTTAGTGACATACTCCACGACTTAGAGAGCTGGGTGGGTCCCAAAGTTATTGGGATTATACAAGCAAACAGGATAAGTAAGACAATAGAGACATATCTGTAACCATTACCAATGTGAAATAGCACACATCCCCCTACCAGTGATGCGCACATCAAAACAGGCCTACTCTCCCTCATATTCTTCTGACCATCTCTTAAAACCTTTTCACATTCCACCATCTCTCACTTACCGTCTGGATCACAGAGTTTCTTCAAAGCCCTGCACATCGGAGCTTTGATGCGAAGATTTCTGCCTTTGTAACGAACAGTCGTAGCCCTGAATACATTGAAAGAGAAGTACGTACAGGTACCATTAACAAATGTTCGTGAATACATATGTATTAGTGATGCAGTCAAATACAGTCATGGCTATAGGAATGAACAAGAAATAAAAGGGTTCGCAGTGCATATTCACAAGAGCCTTCAATCTTTTCTATCACCCTACTTTTCATTATAGAAATGCTGCTCTCATGACCCTTCTCTTCCAGACTTTCATGCAACACTGGGCTGTCTGTTTAGGGAGAGATTGCTATTTCATAAAGCAGACCGGAATTATGTTACTTCAGTTGAAGAGTACCCTCAGAGATAGCTTCTTCATAAAAGACAAGTAGTTTTGCTTTAGTCTCCTCTTTATACTCCTAGCTCTTAATTGTGGGAAGAAAAAGTCAAAAGTTTTGGAAGAGTCTTCCATTCTGGAATATCAACAGCACATCTGCTGCAGAAATGAGCTCTAACAGCTTGTATGGGAATCTGAACAAAGTAACTTTTACAGTACAGTTTCACTGTCTTTTGGCTTTAATACCACATTAACAACTATAAAGATCTTTAAAAGCAAGAGACAATTTTTGTTTTCACATAGTAGAACTATTTGACTTGTTCACTCAATCAGCCCAATGCTTTTAGAGACTTAAAAGGCAAACGCTGAGACCAAAGCCACCGATGGCAGTATTTGCAACCTGATAGTTCAAACAATAAGGAACAGGTAGCATAGAAGTAGCAGGATTGAACACAAGTCTTTGCAAGTAAAATGAAAGAAATTACGAAGAATATTACTACAGCAGGATCTTATTTTTTCCTGTGCTGATAAGAAGACAACATCAGGCAGAAAGAGCACTTGTCTACACTGCTGAGGGAGAAATTCTCAAAAGGGCAGCAGAAGTGAAGCCAGACCTGCGAAGATGGAGCTGATGAGGAGAGCAGCTCAAACATTTCACTTCCTAAACTGTGAACTTCTACAGATTCAGAATATCCCAGGGCTGGAAGGGCAGATTTCCTCAACTTGCACTGAGCTGCCAGAAGCTCAAGGGAATGTATCAGCCCTCCCTCCTTCTAATGAGTCCCGACACAGAAGTAGTTACGGCGCAACCGATGAGAAGAAGAGAAGGCTCTCAATGGCTGAGGAGAAACTAGCAATAGTGCTACTTAAGAAAAAATAAAAAAGACCCAAGAACAACTTTGCTGGTTTTAAATAGTGCTTCCTATTTCCACATCTGCAACAGCAGACAACACTACAGCTGCACAACAGAAGCATCGTTGTTACTTTTCCTCTTTCATCTTAACCCCAACTGGAACTGTTTGAAGATAGTGGGTCCCACCAAGTGCAATGGCCAATCTCTGCCAGTGGAAAGACTCTTGGAGGAAGACATAGGAACATTTGTAGGTATCTACTCAATGACGTAAGGTAACGACGAAAGGTAAAACTTCCTCCTGGTCATTGCAACGGACACCTGAGCCTTCATGCATGATGTTAAATATTGTCTTGTCATTAAAGTGCAGGTATGATTTTATCAGAAAATCAGCATTTTTTAGAAATTAAATCTCCTGAAAGTAAGTTTAATCACATGCAGCTAGCACCCTCCTCTTTTTTTTTTTTTAATGTCTAAATAAACTCAGTTTCAATACGAGTGAGGACAAGATCAGTATGCATTAACACAAACTCACTTATGTCAAGTTAACGGGGACTGCCATATACACACAGGAAACTCGACCGCAAGTTCTGCTGCTCTCAAACTCAACTGGTCAGTGTTTGGACAACTTCCCTCTTGGGTCTGAACCTTTAGGTGAAGAATCTCCACTTTTTTCCACAAGCCCAAGCTTTGGTCTCAGCCAGCAGGCAGAAGCAGCAGCCTCGTATAAATGCGCCTGGTGCAAAACCTGAAGGATTTCACGTAACTTATTTGCACTAAATAAAAACCTAGATACATATTACATTTCTGTGTCCAGTGCTTGTTATTATTTCCTCTAAGAACAGTAACTGAAAAAACAGCTGAGGACTAAATCTCTCCAACTTCTACTGTAGCTCCGAGAAATCACTCTTCCTGTTAGATCGTTTTACGCTAAAGTAACAACATTCTCATGATTCACAACAAATCCCTTCTGCTTTTAACTACAGGGATTCAATGAAAGCTACATTTACTCCATTACCACTAATGCTGTTCATCACAGTTAAGTCATTTTATAAAGCTCCCGTTGAGATGATACGATGCACGAATGCACCCAACCGCTAGAAAACACGAAGTCTGGGAATGTGATAGAACAGTTGTATGGAAAACAAAGCTGCTGCATGAACAAGCCAAAATTACTGTCTTCCTTGTTCCTGCAACGAGTTAATTACAGCATTACAGCAATCAGAACTGCTGTAATGACCTCCTTACTTAGTAAGGACATGCCTGGATGTTCCCTCCTGTTCTAGTGGAAAACACGGTTTCATAACAGTCTCAATCAAAATCCACTAAAGCCAGCGAAAATAAATCAAATAACTCAATGCACCTTGAAACAGGTTGCTCAACTGCAAATTTACACTACTTCAGGACAGCAAATTCCTTTGACTACTCGTGCGAGCTCAGACTCTCCTCCTGCATTTTGAGTTTAGCTAGTCAGAAACAGCATTATTATTATTATTATTATTGTAGCTTTGACAGTGTAAGGGTATAAGGGAGAAGGGGTTTGTGGGGAGAAACATTACTACTTCTTAAATTAATTGATATGACTATCTAAACCAGACAAGCTTTGTGGAAATTGTTCTGTCATATGACTTGAAGGTGACTGAAAGAAAGGCCTAAATGCTCAAAAGGCCATTTGATCCACCTAGAACAGCTGAGCTACTTCGATCAAGAAAACGAAGGAAAAAGAAAAGTGCCGCTGTTCATTTTCTGTATTTTCTATTTCTCTTAAAGAGCCTAAGTAGCTGGTCAGAAAGCATGTTATTGCGTCAGGCTTCCTGGCGGTTTTTCCTGATCAATTTATCTACCACCTGCTCAGCTGCACCTCGGGTCTGTTACCACCACAGAGCAGCTCACAAACGAACAACAGATCAGCATCATCAGCTCCCGGCTGCATTTGTATCTGTGCTTAAAAGGCAGAGAGAGAAAAAAAAAAACCAAACACCAAAACCTAGGATAAAAGCCAGAAAAAAGTGAGAAAAAAACATGTCACAGAAGATATATTAAAATAAATAGTAAAATCTATGAGGAAAACCATATTAGAGGAAAGAGAACAAATGCAAAACTGCTGATAGCACTTGGAGAGGAGCAGGAACTACTGCGTTTCCTGAGTATTGAGAACAGCACATTTCACAAGTCAGCAAGAAAAATACACTGTTCAGTAAATGAAGGGACACAGAAAACACACGAATTTGACAAAATAACATTAAAAACTTCATGTAGAAGTTTTCGCCCTAGCACCACAGCACTCTTCCACAACTACAGCAATAGATACTTTTATTTTCACTGCTCCCGAAGATACATTTTAGAAGTAGCATCCCAGCTCTCTAGATTCAGGCATTCTGCTTGGAAAGTCAGGAATAATTCCCCTAATTCTCTTTTTCATCAAGTATGATGGGCTTCAAGCAGTCTAGGGAGAGTCTGATAATAAGTTATTCTATAAACTAATGTAAAATTAGATACATATAGAGACTGCAGTTTCCTAACTGAAATCCATGGCTGGGAGGCTGGAAAAAGAATAGTTCTACTAATTTAAAAGAAAAGTACAGTAAAAACAAGACAGCCTATAACAGAACACCTAGACCATAGAAATCATCAGCCCTTGTTAACAACTAATCAGAAGAACTAAGGTCTTAATCACGTAAAGTGCTAGACTGACGCTGCACCTTGCTAAGTCAGTCTTATTTATTATGGTTTAGTCTATTTGGATGACACACTATCAGAAAGGCTTTCCAGTACAACACAGAGACCAAACTGACTGTATATCTTGAACTCTAGAGATATTCAGGACACTAGGGAAAAAGCACACACCCCAGGCCCACTTTAATTGATAACTCCAATTTAAAAAAGTAATTTCCCTTAAGAATCATTTTGTTATATGAAAAAATTCACTTCTAAGATTTTCTTTATTAACTGTACAAAACCCAAGCCAAACCACAATTTCCCTTCTAACTTCAAGGAAAAGGACCTGGGGTTGTTGGTCAACAGGTGGCTGAACATGAGCCACCAGTGTGCCCAGGTGGCCAAGAAGGTCAAGAGCATCCTGACTTGTATCAGGAACAGCGTGGCCAGCAGGACCAGAGCATCAACCATCCCCCTGTACTTGGCACAAGGGTGAGGCCGCACCTGGAATTCTGGGTTCAGTTTTGGGCCCCTCATGACAAGAGAGACCTTGAGGTGCTGGAGTGAGTTCAGAGAAGGGAACTGAGCTGGTGAAAGATGCGGAGCACAAGTGTGATGGGAGCGACTCAGGGAACTGGGGGGTTGAGCCTGGAGAAAAGGAGGCTGAGGGGAGACCTCATCACTCTCTGCAACTGCCTGAAAGGAGGCTGGAGCACGGAGAGGGTTGGTCTCTTGTCTCAAGTAACAAGTGATAAGACAAGAAATGGCCTTGAGTTGCACCAGCAGAGGTTTAGATTGGATATTAGAAGAAATTTCTTCACGGAAAGGGTTGTCAGGTACTGGAACAGTCCGCCCAGGGAAGTGGTAGATTCACCATCCCTGGAGGGGTTTAAAAGGTGTTTAGACGTGGCTCTAGGGACATGGTTTAGTGGTGGACTTGGCAGTGTTGGGTTAACGGTTGGACTCGATGATCTTAAAGGTCTTTTCCAACCTGAACGATTTTTTGATTCTGCTCTATGATTCTATATTCCCTATAATGAATGAACGCAGTTATAATGCTGTAACTTCTGCAAAGAATTGTCATGTCATTATATTCTTAAATTTCACCCATCATTTCTTACTAATAACAATTAATGGCTTTATGGAAAAGGGGAGAGGAAAAAAAGCCATACAAATCAAACTAAGGAAGGAAAATGTCAAACTGCAGCTCTAAAAATATAAGAAATGCCCCCTAGACACTCGATGACCAATTCAACAATGAAAGTGCTGAACAACCCAGTTTTAAGAGTTTCAGGAATAAGTTCTTACTTACCCAGCTTGAATGAGCTCATTGAGTTTAGCTGCATTCTTGTCATCCATACCTTTAGATGAAATAGGATAACACAGTGAATTAGGATTTAGGGTGATATAGTCACAACCTTTTTCTGCAGCCTATTTGCTTTTCAAAGCTATTACATTTTATTTTCACACAGGATTAACATACGTAAGTAACAAGTGATAGGACAAGAGGAAGCCTCAAGTTGTACCAGGGGAGGTTTAGATTGGGTATTAAGAAACATTTACTCATTGAAAGGGTTGTCAAGCACTGAAACAGGCTGCCCAGCGAAGTGGTGGAGTCACCATCCCTGGATTTTAAAAGATGTGTAGACATGGTGCTTAGGGACACAGTTTAGGTTAATGGTTGGACTCAATGATCTCAAAAGGTCCTTTCCAACCTAAATGATTCTGAGCTAGAACATACCCTTCCTTAAAAGTTTCTATTTTCATAAAGTGCAAGTTTTACATCGTTTTTGCCATGAAAATAATATTTTACTCATGGATTAAATGACCCTAGTTTAGGTGGTACAGTCATCTTGGGTTGGTGGGCATTAATCTGACACTGCAGTATTAAAAAGAAAAGCTTCCTCATCTCCCTGCTCAATCTCTGTTGCTAAGGCAGCACAGCACAGAGAAAGAGCATCAAGCCCTCACAGCGCTGAATGCAGTAAGTAAATAAAAATAATAAAACGCATCTATAACCCACGTTTTTCTTCTATACAGCACATTTTTAAATGGACATTATTGTAACTTGATTTATAATATATTGCCTACAATAGTTAGGTCCACATTTATTTACTGAACATTTAACCTCCCTCTGGAAACGCTGAAAGTATTCCTGACATGTTTTTGTATCTCAACAGCTCTACGTAAGTCATCCTGATTTCTGAGAAGACAGGAGTGAATACTACAAGAGGGAAACAAAAAAAAATAAAAGTGAAAGAAACTACTTTCACCAGCTCCAGAGCAGACCTCTCATAAACTGGGTCTAGAGGCTGCAGCTTAAGTCCATTTGGTCTTGGAAAACAGAATTTTCCAAGTGGCAGTGGGTAAAATACGTAACCAAGTACCCAAGTTATAAAAAGACAGAAGCACAGAGTATGCGTGCATTGCCATGGTGACTGTGTGAAACCCTATTCCCAGCCATAGCAAGGAGGGTCTGTTGATGCTTTTAAGACAAGACGTGGATATAGGCAAGAAACACTCATTTCTACTGACAATACAACCTGTCTTGCCTCTACATCTTGTGTGTCATGAAACAGTTCAAAATCGCTTCTTCAAGATGAATTAATATATTGGAGATCTTTGAACAAGCAGAATAAAGTCAGTATGAACAATCGCAACAGTCATTCATGACACATTACAATAAAAATAACAGGTAAGGAAATAATATAACAAAAACAACAACAAAAATCTTCCAAAATAGCATGGTTCTATTAGGAATTGTACACATCCACTCGTTAAAGCTTGCTTGTCTTTTACTTCGCAACTAGTATGACTTGCCAAAGAAGAAAGCATTTTGATGACTTCCCACATCTTACAAATTAAACAAAACATGTAGAATACGCACTATGATACAACACCGACTCTATAAAAAGCTTGAGAACAGATGAAAAAAACCACACCGATAAGAAGGTACACATGCGTGGCCCAGTGCATACAGCGCATGTTCCTCTGCCCGTTCTCCAAGCCAGCCACAGCAGAGCTCTCCCTCGTCTGGAAGCCATAAAGGCCACACGAACTGGACCCCAGGCTGCACAAAAAGCAGCATGGCCAGCAGGTCAGGGAGGTGATTCCCACCCTGCTCCACTCTGGTGAGAGCCCTGCAGTGTTGCTCCAGCTCTGGGGTTCTCGGCACAGGACACACATGGACCTGTTGCAGATGGGCCAGAGGAGCCACAGAAATGATCCGAGGCTGGAACAGCTCTGCTGGGAGGACAGGCTGAGAGAGCTGGGGTGTCCAGCCTGGAGAAGAGAAGCTCTGAGGCGACCTTATTGTGGCCTTAAAGAGGGCTTCTAAGAATGACAGGGACAGACTTTTTAGTAGGGACGGTTGCAGAAGGACAAGGGGTGATGGTTTTAAACTAAAAGGGGGAAAATTCAGACTAAACATAAGGAAGACACCTTTTACACTGAGGGTGGTGAGAGCCTGGCCCAGGGTGCCCAGAGAGGTGGTGGATGCCCCATCCCTGGAGACATCCCAGGCCAGGCTGGACGGGGCTCTGAGCAACCTGAGCTGGGTGAAGATGTCCCTGCTCACGGCAGGGGCTGGACTGAATGAGCTTTGAAGGTCCCTTCCAACCCAAACAATTCTGTGATTCCACGAAAATGGTACTAAGCCTAAGCCCAGATCTCTCGCTAATAAAACTAATCAACTTCCAGAAAATGGGTGAGCATTGATGTGGCACATACTTATCCATCTACGCTCATCCTTACAGACAAAACCAGCCTCTGGGATCAACAAGGTCAGAACACATCTTGGCTGCCCAGTACAGTTGTCATCTCTGATGATGATTTGTAGTGCTTTTTCATCTTCAGGGTTCAACAAGTAAAGATTTAGAGAATGACTTAAAGAAATGCACCATCCTAGATTTTGATTGCATAAGCAGAAATAATTGCGGGTGCAGATGATATCATTCACACATTTAATTGCTTAGTTTTCAAGAATAATAAAACAAGACAGATAATCTGAGTATACAGTTACCTGCGATCTGTGGGTATTATAATACATGCCCTGCATTCCACAGATAGCAAGAGCTAAATAAATCCATCAGAGAAAAAGGGACTAATGCAACAGCCTAAGAAAGTATTTAAAATAAAAATATGCCTAATAAAAAAACAATACTACAGAATACTGAAATATAATACACTGAACATAAATTCCAAATAACTCCAAAGTGAAACTGTACTAGACATTGCCAACTTCAAGGGTAGACACCTGTGATTCTACCATATAAAAATAATATTAATTCATTCATACTCACATCCCCCAATCTTCTTCCTTAGTTCCCCATAGCAGATTAAGCCATAAAGCTCCAGGGAGGATTTTTTCAGCCCTTGAGAAAACACTGAAAAGTAGAAAAGGTGTGAGATGCAGCCAGCAGATACTCACACACAGCAACATTGCAGATACTCATTTCAACACTGAAAATGAGATTATTTGTATTTTCAATTATGAGACAAACACCTCACCAGAGGGAAGACTAAGTTCTGTTTTGCGAAACACTATAGTGAGATGGGTTCACCAACTTTCTTTTGGTGAGTTAAATATCTGGGAAATTCAACCTTTTTTAGATTAGAGAAAAAACAAAGCAGCTTCCACAGAATTTAAACAAATACGTGACAGTTCAATATGCAAAATACAGCTAACTCATAATAAAGCTAACTCTAGAATCATTTAAATGTTTACAGTTTCTAAAGGAAACACATAGATGCCCCCAAGAAAATGCATCTAGAATTCCTGCCCTTCACAGTGGCACTAAAAGGCAGAACTCCAACCCTCACGAGACTGCGAGCTCCGCACTGCACCCATTCCATTCCATTCCATACTAACCATTATCAAAGTCAATGTACTTTGAGATCTTGTGCCAGGTGCGGTAGTAGAAATGGCGAACCTGTTCCTTATTCTTCACCATGCTTGCTGGTTTGCCTTTCTTCTTGTATTTCAGGGCAATATTGTTCTGGATGGCTTCAAAGTCCTTCCCATGCTGAAGAATAAATCAAACAAATTCAAATACTCAAAACCAAACTTACATCTTAAGACAACTCGAACAACATGAGGGTCTTTGAGGTGCTTAGTGGGAAAACAGATTTCAATGGTCATTGTGTGTCCCTTCAAAACTAGCCAATTCCTATAAAATCCTTGGAGTTCAAAAGAGGAAAATTGTTTTTTGTATAAAGAACCATAATTGAAAAATAATTTAAATTGTTATAAGCACTCATTAACAAAACTCAAATATTTCCTGTGTATTTCAAAACAACAACAAAAAGAAATCTTGACACTTTTGCACGGTGGCTTTGATTGACAGCTGGTTTACAGCCAACTGTAGAGACACATATGCAGAGACTAATAAATGCATGTGTACATACGTATTTTGCTCCTGCAAATTTCAACTGAATCAATCTTCTTTAGCAATATCCAGATACTAAATGAAGCCATCTAAGCTTGTTATTTGCTTCTACACATACCTCATACAGTCCCTCGAAGAAAGTATTTTTGTCCTCTGTGCTCCACGACTCCCACTGCCGTCTGACCTTCTTTCCTTCCTCCTTCTCTCCAGCCGAGGAGCCCAGGTTCCGTGCTGCTGACTTGGAACTCCCAGCAGGATTGCTGGGAGGAATTCCTGATGCGCCACCAGATGCAGTCCCTCCATTATCTGCTGCTGCAAAAAAACATGACCAGAGTGAACACCAAACCAACTGCAGGATTCATGGATAGAGATAAGTGAGGAACTTGGAATTTCCTCCTTCTTCAGCGCTCTCATTTATGTCAGGTTTCTTCCAAGATATTTCACCCAAAATACATAGGCAAATAATGTCCTTTTTAAAGACATAAAATCTCAAAGTCACCTCCAAAATGATTAGTCTTTCAAAGACATTTTAACTGGTAAAAACGTTATAAACCAATCTTAAATCTCTGGTTTATTCACAATAGAAATCAAACTGAATCTTATGCCTGGTTTGACACTGTAACGGATTATTAGAATGTTAATCCAGAAACCAGGGAGACTTTCCAAAAGTGCACCCCCTTTTTTCCATAAAAATGTAGCCATCCTCAGTAACTTACATTTCCAAAACATATTCTCTTCAATTTTGCTAAGAAGTGTTACATTTAACTGCTCTTATTAATGCAGTAGTGTACTTCATAAAACAGAAGCCTCTTAACATTAAACACACATTGCTCATTATAAAGAATGCTTATTACCATTTCCATTTGTTCAGTTACTGTGCATTATGTTTTGTGTTTTACTTCATGATAAATTGGCTTGCCTTAGTTTATTTGCTTATAAGTCCAACTTGTACAATATCGCAGTCCCAACTACTTTGCCAAACTTTTAGACACATTCACACAGTTCTCTCTTTCATATTTAGGCTTAAAAAGTTCAGTTATATTTTTAAATTCCACTACATGAAGCAGTTTGTTTACCTGACAGAGTCAGTTTTTTATATATCTACATACATACATATTTCAATCAAGAATTGGGATATCCCAGTTTGATAATCCTAATACAATTTTAAAGAGTATCAGAAGAATCGACTGTGATAGGCTTACCACGCTTTAGAGATTTGAAAAACTTACATGTAAATCTTAACTGTAACTATTCAGTTGCAATTTGAAAGTAATTCCTTTGGATGGCAAAATCATATTGCCCCAAAACCCAAAAAAGCTGTTTGTTCAAGTAACAGAGAACATTTGAAACCAAATCTGGAAGAGAGTGAGACGCAGGAAAGTACATTTTTTGCTGCATAAATATTTACTCTATATAAAATACGATATTGTGACCATTTTAAGGTTAATGTTCCTTTTATTTCCAGGAATGATTATTTGATCCTTTCAAAGAAAACTACTGCCACCACAGGGAAGCATGTAAGGCGAAATATGAAAAAGAACTGGACATCTAGAAGGAAATGCACTTAACAACTTCTCAAATAAGCAGCTGCTCTATTTCCTGAAGCCTTCATCGGCCACTGATAAAATAATTGAAAGTTAAGCAATTTAATTCTGGTACTGTGAAGGTAAATCCTCTAAGAAAATGAAACCATTACAAAAACCTGAGTACTTTAACAGATGGCTGAGAAGAAAACCAACAATTTTAAGACACATAATTGCTTCTTTATTCTGCAAATGTGAGACTGGAATATCACAATTTGCATGGTAAAGAAATACAGATCGTCATGCTTAAAATCTTTGGTCAATAAAAGGGAATTAAAACACGTCGGTCCTCAGTCTCAATCTACAATCTCTCATTGCTACTAGTTCCCAATGCAGAAAACGTTATCAAAAGACAGCTACGGGATTCTACTCCAGATTGACTGTTCTGATCACATTGACTATTCTGATCACAGACCTTCCACTTTCTGGGAAATCATTTAGAAGAACCACTGATGTGGGGCTTAGGTGGCTTGTTTATTTATTTGTTGGGTGGCTGTTCTATGTTTGGGGTTTTTGGGTTGGTTGTTTTGTTTTGTTTTTACATCACTGTATACACACTCAAATAAGTAAAAACCTGAAGTCAGCTCCCTGAAGTTCAGATCTTATCAAGGATTTTCTAAAGATTGTACAGTACACTTGGTACACATGAAATTTTCATTATTAAAAAGTGTAAGAAGCAAAAGTATCAGAGAGGACTCTTAACTGTATGTAAAAGGTGAAATGAACACAAGAGATCTATGCTAAGAGCTCCACTGATTCAACTTCTACAAAGAATAAGTAGCTCATAATCGCTCTTTTGTTCCTTTCTATATATTTACTATTCTACAAGACTAACTGTAGTCCTGGGAAGTTTATCACAGTCTTTCTTGTTTTAAACACAAATCAATTACTATCCAGACAATTGTTTAGAGTATAAGATGTACATGAAGATCTAAAAACTCTAATATCCTGTCACCTCTCCAGAGGTGCCTTACTTCTAGGAATAAAGGAGTTTCCTCTGCCATCCTTCTGCAAAAACTTTCTTACTACTGTGGACAGTAATACTTATCATTGGGTTACCACAATCCACTCTGACGAGTTTATTTGGATCTTGCTAAGACAATGTAACACAGTATATTCTAAAACACGGTATTAGAAACCAATTGAGGATAAAAAGCAAAAGAATAGTTGTACATGACTAAATTACACTCCATAAATTCAGTCTTTCAGTCTTACTGTATGAGATTCTTGTAACATACAAAACAGCTATCAAAGTTTCATCCTCTCCTTAATGACAGATGATGATGATCACTAATTGCCAACAACAGATTATTTACAACTCAAGCAACACATGAAAACAGAAAGGTCCATCAAGGCTCGCCAAACCATTCCTGCCGCAGAGCTGCTGGAGCGAGCAAGGAGGTTTGCTCCAGCAGTCTGCTTATGTGCTTGTTCTAAGTGAAATCATTGGTAAAAGGAGGACACTGCAGACAAGAAAAAGACAACATGGTCATTCTCACTCTGTCCACTTATCCTGCATCACCCAACCACTGGACCGGCCTCCCCCACAACAACAGCCATGACAATTCCCTCCCTTTACTCCAACCACAGTGGAGCACCAGCACCTGCACCCCAGGTACAAAGTAGCGAGTTTGGACGTGTAAGTTTTCAGCATTTTCACTCTCAGCATTTCACGTGTAAGTTCTCAGCATTTTCACCCTAAAAGCAGAAATGCTGAACGTGAAAAGGGATCCACAACGAGACAGAAAATAATAATATTTTCAAAACTTTTAAAAATACATGATCAGGACAAGCCAATGCCTGCTGAGCAACTGAAATTTGGAAAAAAAAAAAAAGTTTATTGATTATACTCCTTAATAATAGCCCTTGAAAGGGTTTTCACTTTAGAATACACAGATTCTAAAAGCGGGACCACCTTAATAAACTTTATGGGGTACAAAGCATTATTAAAGACCATGATAAAAACCAAGTTTCTGGTTTCACTAGACTAAGTGTAAGTGTGGCCTATACAGTCCTGCTGGCCAATGTTAAAATTACCTTTGCAGCTACCACCTTGACTGGGACACGCAAAATGGAAAAGCTTCCAGTTTTCAGAGCTGAGCCCAAACACATGCATTGGAACTTTTGATCATGTTTGTATTTACAGAGGGAAAGGAAAGTTGGTGGGACAGCAAGTGGAAGGATTTACGTCCAACCTTTATTAGCAATCTTCACTCTTCCCCGAGTTCCCTATTGGCAGCTCACTCTGAGAGACACTTCACTCAGAATGCAAAGCCCTATAAATTCTAATCACAAGACATAACACTAGGGAGAATTCAGACAAGCCTGGAAAATCCCTCAGTATACACCCCGAACGTAAAGAACTCAAATTAGAAAGGATCTCACGCCGTGGCTCTGTTTTCCAAGATCTGACAGTTATAATCTCAACTGTATCGGAGAAATCAACTTTGATGCATTCACATCAAAACTAGCCAGGCAGAGCTGTGGCTGGTCTTACAATTCAAAAGTTAAAGCATAGCCATAATTCTACTGTTGTCACCCCAAATGATTTAAGAAGTTTGCCCAAACCTGACAGCATAGTCAGGTGCGGTGACTACAAGCACTATCTATGACCAATTACTGAAATAATATTTTCCATTTTGCATATAATTTTATTACGGCTATTTTGGAATCCAAATTGCAAAATTCATGGTTTGTTTTTCAACTGTGTCAATACACCTAGTTAGAAATCGTTCTGCTGCTCTAAAATTGGAAATGCATGTCTATGTACAAACATACAAACAAGAATATGCACATGCACAAACACACGGGTATTTTGTTCACACGTGTACACGCTTTCAAATCAACAGAGTAATTTCAAATGTATCTATTCGATTTGTCAACCATGGACAATACGTATGCCAAAGAAACACTTCCTTGCATTTAATACTGTTTACAACCCTTGAAATAATTATCTGTAGCTAAACTCTCCTGGGTATTCCATCTGTTTGTTTATTTGGTTTAATGCAACCGGGAGAAAAATTACACAGGCCTTTTGTTCTATCCTTCAACATCACACACTGGAGTTTTTAACTTAAAAAGTTAATTAAAGATAACTTACTAAGGTATTAAAAAATACTTTTGTAAATTATATACACTAACTGTCAAGCAACTGAGTTCAATAATTTTTTCGTGACACGGCAATAATTAAAATATCACAATTTGCACTGTTTCATTACTGGAACACAAAACTATCAGAATTAATAATGTTTACCTAATGTCCAGCATGTGCATACCACTGCAACAGACCAAAGAGTGAGGTAATCTCTACGACACATTTATGCTACATGGAGTTTAACTTCATTTTAGCATACAGGAGCAAACTTTGTTATTTCAAATGTTGAAGAAATCTCCGAATATTGTTTTTCTCAAAAATTATCAGAAAATAAAACTCAAGTACTTTTGCACAGGGTATCCAAAATGAGTCTCAGGTGCAGCTCCACTACAGTGCCAGGTGTCATCCAGTGACGGCTGAGCACACACAATAGCACCAAGATATTCAGATATCCCTGCTGTCTTCTGGCTACACAAGTAAGAAACTGCTTTGAAAAAAATCTAATTCTTATCTACAATGCTAAAGTGAAAAAGCCCCTGTATGTACGTGCATACATACAGGTATTCAGATGTATACAAAACAATAAAAACTCAAAATAGATGGAAATGCCCAAACTGTTCTGGAACAGGAACGCAGGGCCCACAAAACCTTAAAAAGAAATATGTCAATATGTGTATTTCATAGCTGTTTCAAACATAGTTCTTTGGATAAAACAGTCATAGAAAGAATTGAGAGAAACCACCAGTGTCTTGTGAGTTGTTTTTTTTTTTCCTTTTTTAAGTAGCACCCAGTGCATATTTTGTTATCCAAGAACAGAATTCAGAGTGCAGCCATTTGATTACACAGCGAGCTGGAGTCTAATTTCCTAACCAAAATACAGGAATTTTCTAAAACTCAGGAGAAATGAAACGCAGGAATTAAAGGTTTGCTTCAATAATGGATTGTTTTTCCTCCTCCACATCCACATCCAAACCCCCCAGTTCTGCAAGTGCACAGGGGATAGTGGGCAGCAAAGAAGCTGGAGCTTTGGGACACAAAGAAGATTCCAGCTACTGTGAGAAACAAGCCCCAAAACACCTTCCTCAAAACCAAACAAAAGATGGCATCTACAGGAGGAGAACGACAACCCCCAAACCCACAGGTGACTCCCCCACCCCAGCACCCCTCTTGCCAGTGTGTTTTAAAGGTGCCAAAACACGGTACCTTTGCCTTTTGCAGCAGTGCTGCTGCCAACCGAGGAGGATGCCTGGGAATCCTTCTTCAGCCTCTTGCTCTGTGGTCTGACGCTGGACCTGAGAAAATGATGCTGGTCCTGGCTGTGGGAGGGCTGGAGGGAGGCCGAGGCCTGTGATAAGCTGGGGTTCGGTGGGGAGCTGCTGTTAGTGTTGTTGTTAATAATCTTCTCTTCTTTCTTTGTGCTGCTGCTGCCTGGAGCTGCCTCTCCTCCTCCTCCTGCCCCTTCTTCTTCCAGGGACTCCTCATCTCCTCCTGCTCTCTTGCCCAGCTTTTTCACCCCTTCCTCCCCGCTGCTCTCTCCCAGTTTCACTGTCATCCTGTTGGGGAGGAGAGAGAGAAAAGAGGGGGGCACAAAGTCAGGCCAGGGAGCCCCCCAGAGAGGGAGAGAAATCCCTGGGCTGAGAGGGGAGAAGTTTAGCTGCAGAAATTCCTCTCAACATGGCCGCCGTTGTTTGTTACTAAATCCCCTTTCGTTTGCTGTCCCGACCCAACAACCTGTGCCGAGGGCGGGAGGGGGAAAGCCCCACCGGAACCCCCCCCAAAGCGGCCCAAAAGGCAGCCGGGACCCCCCGGCAGCCCTCCGGCACCCTCCCGAAGGGCTTCGGGCGCCTTTGGCGGAGAAATCGCCCAGCCAAACTCGGGCGTGTGGAAGCGCTCGGCAGAGCTGAGAGGAAAGGCAACGGCCGAGCCCGCGGAGCGGGGCAGCGCGGCCGGGCCGGCCCGGCTGCTCGCCCCCCATCCTACCCCTTCCGCGGCTCCTCGGGCCCAGGGGGGCTCCTCTTCCTCCTCACCATGCAGCCGAGGCGATCCGACCTGCCGCGGGGGGGGGATTCATGTTCCCAGATGCGGCGGCGGCGGCGGCTTCTCCTCCTCTGTGTGTGTGTGTCTCTGGGGCTGGGACTGGCCGAGGCTACCGAGATTTCCAGCTCCCCCTCCGCCCCCACCCCCGCCGAAGCCCCGGCACCTCTCCGCCGCTCCCCGCCGGGCCGCCCCACGCCCGGCCGCCTCCTCTGCCCGGAGCATCGCGCCGCGGCCCGGCCGCTGTCACCGCCGGCCCCGCGGACCGACCCGCGCCCGGAGCCGGCCTGGCTCCCCGGGCCGGCCGCTGCTGCCTCGCCCTGTCGGCAGCTTCCAGCCTTTTTTTTTTTCTTTTTTTCAATTAACGTGACCCCATTTATTATTATTTTTTAATTTTGAAGGGCAACAAACTCCGCAGGCATCCAAAGCGGCTTTTCCCACCTCACTGGGATGGGGACAGTGCAGCTCATGGTGATGCTGCGACCTCTTGGCCAAGGAACTTTTAAAGCATCATGTGCTGGAGGACCAACTCCTGGACTTTCTGAGAGGCATCGCCGAACAACTTTAATTCCAAATCTGACATCTGGACCTGCTGCTGGGATGACCGCTCACTCTGTGCCTAACTTCGTAAATCTTCTCAATACTGAAGTTTTTCTGAACACTTGGAAAAAACGCCAGATACACACACACAAGCTTAAGGCTTTAAATCATATTATCTGCTAAAACCCAACAACTGTTTTGTTTGTTTGTTTTTTCCTAAAGTGTAAAAATCTTATTGACACTACATCTAAAATAAGTCAACTTCCAAGAAAGAAACCACTTACAGCAAACCAGAAAAAAAACAGCAGTTGCAGTGCAGCTGCCTTATCACCAGAGCAGGAGCCACAGTTCAACTTCAATTAAGGGAAAAGATAAAACCCAACAAGACAAGGAAATTCTGAACATTACAAATAAAGAATGAAATTACTACGGATTAGGCTGACACCAGAATAACGTGGTTTAAGATAAACATGACGCACCAGCATTATATGACATAGAAATTTGTGTGATTACAGTTTATGGATTGTGTTCCTACTATTAAACTGATACTTTTCCCTCTAACGATTTTCAGCTAAACCACTGAACCTACCAATTCAGAATTATGTTGGGCAACATCCCATTCTTTGCAAACACTCAATAAACTCATTTGAACTGTGGATCTAAACTCATAGTAAAACTTGGTTAACTTTTCACCTGACAGGTCCCTAATTGCAAGCACAAACCTGTTCTCCACACAACAAAAAATGTAGTGTTTTCAGTTATTCTGAGGGGAGAAATCTTCTGACAGTCTGTGCTCAAAAACTTAAGTAAGGCTTAAACTTCCTTGATCTCAAGATTAGTTTTGTTACTGCAGATTAAATGATGCCTTCACTGGAACCGCCCCATAATTAGTAGGGGGATACCAAAGAAACACATCTTGGGGAGAGCTGCTTACGAGACTAGGGGAGCAAATCCCAATATCTGCCCCACTTCCCAACGTCTGGCTCCTCAGAATGTCCTGCCCAAACCCTCTGGCAGTGCACTGCACCCAGTTCACCTATTTCAGCTGCCTTCTCCTTTGGCTTTCACATTGCATCTGTTTTTCCCTTCTCTTCCAAACCAAAAATCTTCTCCACCTTACTGCTTGGGTCCTCTAGACCTTCATACTTAGTCGCCGTCCCTTCACTCTGCCTCCTACCTCAGCCCGGCTCCCTCAGGAGAGCTGCTTTCCCCGCAGACCCAGCGCCGCCGCACCCGGTAGACGGGCGGCCCGGCGAGCTGGGCCGGGCGGTGCCGGGTCCCCAGGGACGCGCACGCCCCGCGGCTGCCAAGGGTCCGTTTCTCCCCTCCCCCCGCAGCCCGCTCCGCCCCGCGGGGTCTCCGTCCCCCGCCCCGAGCTCACCTGCCGCATCAATGCCGCCCTGCAGCCTCCGCGCTCCAGCTCTCCCGCCGGCGGCAGCCCCGGGTCTTCCGTCCCCCGCAGTCCCAGGCACGCCCACGCTGCGCCCCAGACCCGCCAGCTCGGGAGAAGGCCGGCGCGTCCAACCGCGGCGGAGCCCAGCGGCCCTCCCAGCTTTGCTGGCGGCGGCAGCCCCGCTCCCGGCCGGGAGACGACCTCTCTTCCCCGGGCTCCTCTGAAACTGCGGCCGCGGTGCCGACACCGCGGGCTCTCTGTTGGGCCTCCGCGCCCCCAGCCGAACCCGCGGCTCCCTGGCGTCCCGGGTTCGGCCGCGCTCCGCCGTCGCCCCTGGCCGCAGAGCGGGCCCCGATCGGCTCCCGGCCGCTGCGGTTCCGCTTCCTCGTCACCCTGCGCCGGGCCGAGGGGGCGGGGCACGACGCGGCGCGCGGGCCCAGCTGAGCGCGCCGGCACTCCCCGCCCCGAGACCGCAAGCGAGGCATCCCATTGGCTGGCGGCAAGCGGCAGCGAGGCGAGAGGCGGGGCCTGGGCCTAACGCAAGCCAAACAAAGCGCGGCGCGGGGCCGGTGACGAAAGGGAAACGTAGAGGAAGAGACGGCAGCCGGCGTCCGTCAGATGGCGAGAGGGGGCCCGGGATCTGGCTGATGATTGGTTAAAAGAAAACCAATTGAGGGCTCTATAGCCGGGGCCTTTGGACGTGGCCCGGGATTCCATTGGTCAGAAAACTGCTCATTTGCATGCGGCGGTCTATTTATTGCCTGCTGTGGGAGAATAGGGTTGGGTGTGTTTCAGGGAGGTTTGGAGGGCTGTGTCTTGTACTCTGCTTGCTTGGCCTGTCTGCTCCGCCGAGTTTCTCTGCGATCCGTGGCGCTCAGGCCTTAGCCAGGCGGTACGAGCAATGTGGGGCTGCTCGTGGCTGCACCCACTTGCCCGGGCAGTTCCACTGGCACAGGCAAGTTCTGCTTGCAGTGCTAGGTCTCCTTGCCCGGCTAAGCGGCATCACTGCAACAGTGTCCGCTGTTCCTTAATGCCTAGTGTGGAGCATCAGGGGAGTCCTGAGGCTGCTCTCTCCTGGAGCTGCTTGTGTTTCTCTGGTCTGGACTGCAGGAACGTTGCTGGGGTGTCCCCCAGGGATAGCTTGGTGGCTCTTTGGTGTCACCTAAAGAACTAGTTTTTGCTAGTTTTGTGTTGTTTTTAGCAATTGTTAAGGAAAAGGGGGATCCCAGGGAGTATGGCTGAGTGCCAGGGACCTGCCAGCTGCAGTTGGTGGGAGGCCAGGCAGCCTGACGTGGCGCCCACACGCTGAGCGCCTGTGGGCTGAGCAAAGCCCTCGGGCCCGGGGTGCTCCTCAGGCACTTGCTGACCTGGCGAATCACTTGGCAACACGCTTCCTACTCACTAAGGATATTAGTAAGTTCTTTATTTTTCACAAAGTTTACAAGTAACATACATAAAACTGTAAATGTGAAGCTTCCTGGGAAGGCTTAATTTCTTCACAACTTCTAATCTTCTTGCAGAGTTTGTACTTGCATAGGTACCCTTAAGTGAGGTGATTTTGTTTAAAGTAAACTCTATCCGGGATTGGGAGGCTTTATTCAGTAATGTATGGAATTAGAGTGGGTTGAATTTCATTTGCTGAACTGATGTTTTGGCCTGTTTTCCAGCAGCTGTCCTCTGATACTTTCATGAGGTGACTTCATGTCAACTGCTCGGAAGAATTACTTCCGAAAGATCTTATAACTGTTACTGTGTGAGATTTTCTTTTTACCTTAATAAGTTCATCGTGGAAAGAACATAGTTCATCCTCTTTTTGAAACTTCATGGTTATCACGGCAGGAAAGGATGCCTTAGTCCTCTTCTGAGGAAAACATAAGCTGCAGCCTAGAAATTAATGTCTTAACAATTTAAACTTAATGATGGCATCTGAATTCTGGAAGATGGAGTTCCATGGAGGGTGTTGCAAGTCAATATCTGTGATGGTGAACTAAACTTGAACATGCCTTGGGCTCTGTGTTGTCATCTCTAAATATGCTGTAAAGCATAGCTGTGAGTAACCAAGTGTATTGCTATAAATGCAATTTGTGAACAAAAAAGAGCCAAATTGCTTAATGGTCTTGTCTCTAATGCTTTGCATTTAAATGTACATCTTAATTAGTTTTTGTTTTTGCAGAGAGAGTATTTTGTGGTTTTGTTATAATGTAGCACAAGATTATATGGCTTATTTTTGCCCCTTGGTTTGACCACAACCAAATTTAACAATACTGACAGGAAATGATGCATTTGGTATCTACACACCATGTATTTCCATGGTGCTTTGCAAAGAGACATGAAGGTATGTTCAGCGCCCCAAGGAGCTCAGAGTTGAAGGTTTCCATTCTCTCTGTATGTAAATAGCTTTATATGCTTGAATAGCCCCATTGCCTCAAGTGGACTGTTAAGGTGTGAAATTGCTCGTGTGTGTAAATGTTTGTTAAAGAAAGACTGAATAAAAAGGAGTTGGGCAAGAGCTGAGATGCAGGGGGTAGGTTGAGATGTCAAAAGACACTTGAACTTTCATTCGTTCTTTTATAATAGTAGGGAGGGTCCATCATCATGCTTTGGCAGACCTGCGCACATACAAAATGCAAATGATCTTTCAGTGTTTGTCATGGTTTTCTAGCTTAGGCAAGAACGTTAACTTGGATTTGTTGTGCATCCTGTGTATTTTAAGGTATGAATAGCAAATTGTATGCTTAAGAGAAATAGAGCAAGCCATGCAGAACTGTCCAGCAGAAGGACAAAGTTAATACTTCTGGTTTATGTTGCGGTATTTTAAATATTGCATCTAATGTGCATGATCATTGCATTAATTATAACAAGGAAATACTTTTCCAGAGATCTTAGATGTAAAAGCCACCAATATAGCGGATGTTGTCTTGTATTTTCCTTTCAAGTTACTTAGAAGCTACTACATTTCATCCATAACTCATTTGTTCTTAAAAGGCTCTTAAGTTGTTTAGTCTGGCAAATGCTAATGGATGATCTTTGTGTTACTAAAGCAGTTGTTTCCCATTCAGGTAAGAGGATTAAAACTGAAGGTCAGGCTCCTGTTGTTAATCTCTCATGGTTTACTACATAGTAAGCACCTAATCATGCAATTTCATTTTTTCTTCTCAGCATCTGAGGTCAAGCCCTTAGTGGAAGGGATGAAATGCACAGTGTGACTACACTATTGAAGGTTGTTCTTTGCCCGTACTGGGATTTTGGGACCCAGAGCTGTCAAGCATCTTCTATGAACACAGTACTCAGGCAGGAATATCTTGGGATTGTCAGATGCCCTGTTCATTTATCCATTTAGTATATAAATCCTTTATAGTAGGACTTCTCTGATGAATATTGGAGGGCAGGGAACTTCTAATTTCCAGCTAAGTCTGCACCAGTTGTGATATATAGGTTACTTATTGGGCAAAATTGTGTATAACATTGAACCAGGTGATTATGAAAGCTGTAAAAATGGTCACTTGAGCAGAGACAGTGGATTCTTTTCAGATTATTTTTATTCCAGCCCAGAAAGGGATGACAGACTAGGCAATTGCTTGAGGCTCCTGCTGGCTGTGTATTTCTGACTTGGTTGTACTATGTAATTGAAATAGTTTCCTCATTAACCTGGTTGTTGGAGAAAACAAGGTATTTGCACACATGTTCTGCTGGAATACTCAACTTCAAGTCTGATCTCAAAAATACTATGGACACAGTGAAAATAGTCAGCTGGTGAGAGCAAAGAAATGAATTACTGACTCTGCTTTGGGAGTGGCACCTGGGTGAGCTAAAAGTGTTATTACGTGTCTGAGAATGTAGAAAGAAGAGATACCATAAATGACCTTGTTAGAGCTGATGCCTTGTAAGCAAGAGGATAAAAAGCTACAGGGAACAGGACTTTATAAGTTTTGTTGCTCAGAAAACAGTTTGTTCTAGAGGGGGTTGCTGAGCTTGTAGCAAGAAGGTCTAAAGCCAGTGTTTTGCCTCTTTACCTAAAGCCTGTCTTTAAGTTCTGGAAGAGACACAGCAAGTTCTAGTGCAGTCTGCCACCACCCACCCCCTACTTTTTCTTACCCGCTAACAAAACTGACTTTTTTTTTGTTTCTTGTCAGAAGGGTCCCAGTAATTGCTGGATACTTGGAAAAGGGAAACAGTGTGAAATACCACATAAATTACACATGGCCAGAGTCAACATCAATTAGTGCATGCAGAAACTGTTGATCACAGCTGTGCTAGAGGTGTGGCCCCTTGTCATCTGCATGCAGGTGTTATGACTTAGGGGAACGACAAGTAATTGTGGAGGTGATGAGGGTATGAGGATTGGGTCTTCAATTTGAAGGTGTTGGGTAAACCTGGCTGTGAAAGCCCAGCACTGCTGGGGGCTGGAGGTGGAGCTGGACTGCCCCTGACCTGGGCCAGGGGTGTTGTGTGAGGGCAGCAGCAGGAACATTTGTGGGGCTTAGATGTTACTAGAAAAACTTGGCCACTATCTTAAAAAGTTACCAAATCACTTCACTCACAAAAGCTCTGAAAGAGCTAATGAGCTCTGGTCTGTGTAATTGCATATGATTACAATAGGCATTTATATTTCACTAAGTTTCAGTTGAAACAGGCTCTTTTGCAGTGGGTATTTAATATGTACGTGTTCAGGGACCTGAAGAGTTTGTGATCGAGCTGATCAACAAGTTCCTTACGGGTCAGCTCAAGTCCTGAGGGCAGCTGCTGGTGCTGACAGCTGCCTGTTGAGATCTGGGGTCTCCCCGGCCGGAGCCCCGCGGGCGGGTGTCCACGTGTGAAGGTGGTTCCATGCCCGGAGGTGTTCGCTGGTTCCCCCGCCCGAAGGCAGCGGGGTGGGACCGCCGCGCAGCCCCGGGAAGGGGCCGCGTTCCTTCGGTGCCGGGCTGGGGGCTGGTGCCCGGCCGCTCCCCCAGCCCTTCCGACCACCGCTCCCAGGCGCCGTTCGGGGACAAATGAGGGGCAGCCCGGCGTGGTTGCTGCTCGTTTCGGGAGGAGGGGCCGCTCGGTGCCGGCCCCGACCCGCCGGCGGGGAACCGCGGGCCACCACGGTCGAGCGCGCCCGGCTCCCGCCGCGCTCGGCACTTTCCGTCTCTCTCCGGTGTGCCAGCGGGCAGCTTCGGGTGTTTCCGTAACTTTTCGGCTCCATGTCGGGAGTTTCCGTGCTGGGGGCTCTCCCGGTTGTCAGGGGTAACGCAAAGCATCTGGGAGCGAGTGCGGCCTTCAGCGCCGGGGCCGCGCTCCGGGGTTGCCGGCGGGTAAGAGCGGGCGGGGGCCGGTGGCTGGCTGCGGTCGGCTCGAGCGAAGGCGCCGCGAGCCCTCAGCGGCTTGACCGGCTTCTTCGCAGTCGTTCTGAACCCGGCCTGCGGGAGCGGGGTCGGTCGCCGTCAGCCCAAGGCTCCGGCGCGGCCGGGCCGCTGCGTACGCGCTCCCCGAGGTCGGGTGGCGGCGGGAGCGGCCGGGTCTGCGCCCACGGGGCGTGAACGTGGCGGCTGGACTTGGGTGTTGATGGCGCCTTAGCTGGGAGCCGGGAGCGGTCGCTGGGCTGTGGCGGGTCGCGCAGCCCGGTGGTGTTTTGTGCTGGGACTGCCGCTCGGCCGAGGGGACCCAGGCGGGTTTCATCCACGCGGGTTTCATCCACGCGAGGCGCCGCTCCACGGGCAGGATTACTCCAGTTCCCTCGCCCCGTCCCTCACTGTCCGGGTTCAGGATTTAATAAGTTTTTTACTATTTACTTTTTCTGTTCTGCTAGTTAGGGGAAACAGTATTTAGTTGTTAGCCATGTTTTTTTCGTGTAACTCAATTTCTTTTGAAACACAGCCAATAAGGTAACACAAATCACAAGGACCATCTCTGTATATAAGATATTAAAGATTATGAATGATTTCCTCAGTTTCTGGCACACAACTCTGAAAAGAGCATTGCTTTCAGGTTCTTTTCTTTGGAACATCAGCACTTACTGAGTATTTTCATTCAAATGTAGATAACATATAGTATGAGTTGGACTAATTTTGTGTAATTTCAGCAGTACAAGCTCTGAAGTAGTGACAATGGTTAAAACTTACTTTGGAAGCCCAGATAATGGGACTTCACAACATAAAATCACCCTGTTTGTACACCAATTGACGTATTTGGATATGAAGTACTGGAAGTAGCTTTCTGGTAAATGCTGAGTTATTTCAGAGTCCTGTGAAATCAGCCAACATAAGCTACTGCTGAGAGGTTGGTACGAGCATATGCACACTATCAATCTACAGACTACAAGGCTCAGTATTCCTCTGTATTTAAAAAAAAATACTACTATGACCATTTTCATGTCCATGTAGTGTGCATTAACAAGATGGTGCTGTAGCTTTATTTTTCCCCTATTTTTATTATATATAATATAGTGTGCATGTATTGTATATATGTATTATATGCTTAAGCATACTTCTTAGAAACGTTTGTTTTCCTTGTACAGGTTTGCAGTCTGTGACAGCCGCTGGTATTATGGCTGTGTATGTGGATCACCGGACAGAAGCTCCTGATTCAGTTGCCTCTCCTTCCCATATAGCATGGCACCCGCTCCATCCGCTCCTGGCAGTTGCTTCCATCAGCACAGCGTCGGGGGGTTGTGTGGATATCTACCTGGAACAGGTTAATAATCAGCAATTTTCCTTCTGGGCTGGTTTGAAACATCACTTTGTGTTTATATGTATATATATATATTTGCAGCCTTACTTATGTTCCTTGGATTCCTCTCTCTAGATTTTAATTCCTATCCATGTCCTGTGCTTTTTAGGGCATGTCAGATTCATCAGCTACTGATTAAATGTATTTTATAAAAAGGTCTTAATAAGTTAAATTGATCTTTCAATTGAAAGCAGACATATGGGAAACATTTAAGTCTGTTAAAATGAGTAGCCTATAAAATGTATACTTTCCAAAGTGCATTACAAAAAATTTCATCCAAATTTTACAAATGGAAAAATAAATACATAAAGAGTTTAAATCATTTGCCCCGAAGTATGATTGCAAACCAGGCACAGATATGCGGCTACCTTTAAGAGCTATTGAAGCATTAGTTTATTCTGTGTCCTCAGTGAGGTGCTTCTTTTTCAAAAGGTTGTGGTGTTGTTTGTTTGTTTTTTACCTTGAAATGTGCTTGAAGCCTTATCTTTTATACAGGAGTAAAAGGCTGATATTCAGTGAGAGCTGCTCATGAATGCTGTGCCTGGAAAAGCAGAGTGAGGAGGCAGTCACTTAACACTATTGTGTTTTCATTAGCAATTTTCAAGTGGATGTACTTCATGTTGTAGCATGTATTTATGCACACAAAATAGCTGTAAAGAGAATTTGTGTAGCCACTTCATATCTCTTGCAGGAAGGTTTATTACATGCCAGTCCTTCATTACAGAAAAATATCTTGTTGACTGGGAAGCGAATCTGAAGGTTTAGCCACATTCTTGTACTGAGTTCCCACTGTACTGAGCTTGCACTTTATTTCTGTTTGCAGGGAGAACATGTGTCTGATGCACATGTTGAGAGAAGCTTTCAGGTCACATCGCTTTCCTGGCACCCTTTCAGACTGATTCTTGCAGCAGGCTGGGAGACGGGAGAAGTTGTGGTACTTAACAAACCAGACAAGGAGCACCACACTGTGCCACCAAGTCATAACGCCAAAATTACAGTCCTAAACTGGAGTACAAATGGTACCTGCCTTGTGTCTGGTGACAGTGTGAGTAGTTGAAATGCTCATCTGTATCACTGTTACATGCACTTACTCAGGGATGCATATCTAATGCTTTACTGTCCTTTGTTTCAATATCTATTATTTTAGCAAGCAGACTACTTGCAAGAAAACAGTGGATAAGGAGTTACCTAAACAAATATTTGCATATGCTACTTGCAGAGGAAAACTAAGGCAGTTCCATTTAATTGCTCTGGCAGTGTAATTTTACTAAGAATGGATATGCTTTTTTTAGATAGCATTAAAATTAATTAAAATCAAGTTAAAGATAATTTTTATTCCTTGTGGCTTAGTTTTAAGTGGGAGTGATTGTATGTGTCAACTAAATGAAAGGAAAGGTGTTGCTCTGTCAATAAAATGTTTATTTTTCTGTGCACTGAGTAGCTGGAGTCTGGATTCTCCTCTGTGTACGAAGTGTAATGGATTAACCGTTATCTTTTTTTCTAGGATGGTGTCCTGGTTCTATGGAGAATAGACCAGCGAGGCAGAGTGCAGGGTCCTGCCCTGCTCAAACAAGAGTATGGAAAATGTCTGTCTCACTGTGTCTTTAGACCACCCCCTCCTGGCGAGTAAGTACTGTGCCTCGTCAGAGCACTGGCACGTCAGCTCTTTCTCGTTCTGCAGAAAGAAAAGCCTGCTCACATATAAACTTTTTGTAAAATATATATATATATATACACACACAGATATAAAGTTCTTCTCCTAGCTGTCCTTTATTTCCAAGTTCTTCTCCTTCTCCAGTAGCTCACTGTTTGTATCCTCTATGCAGCAACAGATCTTCCTTTAGTCCATACTTTTCTCTCTATTGCTGTCTCTTCTTCTAGTTCTTCTAATTAGCAATGTAGCTGACTGTGAAAAGCAGAAAGCACAATGAAAGCAGAATTATCCGTGAAATCATTGATAAGAATAATTAAATCAAAAATCAGGTCTTAAACATTATCATTTCTTTCCTCTCCAAGCAAGAAATGAGAAACAGCTGTAGTAAAAAAAAATAAAATTCCTTGTCTGGGCCACTTCTGTTTCACATCTCTGTAAAAAATAATAATGCTTATGGAAAAAAAAAAAGGGTGAAACAATGCAAATGAAAACTAGCATTAAAATTTTACTTTGTATCTTGTTGAGTTTGCCCTTTTTCCAATCAGTGTATGAAACATCTTTATTCTTTCTTTACAGTATGCTGTGTTAACGACTTGTCCATTCTTTGAGATGAAAAGTACACTATTATGTAAGGAATTGGAAATTAAGTATCTCTGTTTTCAGGGACTTTGTACAGCTGGCAAAAGCAGCTGTGAGTGGTGATGAGAAGGCCTTGGACATGTTTAACTGGAGAAAAACTGGAACAGGAGCACCCCTGAAAGCGAGATTCCAGGAAGGACTGTCCTTCTTTATCACTTTGACAGATGGTAAGAGCAAAACCACTTTTTCAGTCTGCTGGAAATTTGTCTCCTTAGTGCTTCAAAGTAGCTCAGTGCACAATAGTCCTGTTTTCATATATCAAACATCTAGGGTGTATTCATATAGCCATCATATTTACGTATCCAACAGGATAGAGTATTCATAGGAGTTGAAGAATGGTAAGAAGAAATGAATAAAATTATTAAAATGGTAGCGTCTTCAGTGTGAGTCGTCTCCAAAAGGACACAATAGGTTTCAGATTGGTCAGGTTCCTGAAGAAGTGAGTGTAAGGAAAGTGATCTCTCTAACACCTAAGTGTAAATAAAATTAGAAGTTGTCAGCTTTTTGTGCAAAGCTTCAAAATAATGCATGTGTGGGGTTTTTTGTTGTTTGGGGTTTTTTTCGTTTGTGTTCCCCTGCCCCGCCCCGAAATAGGCAAATGCTGCTAGAATATACCTTTTAAAATAAACTATTAATTTACTTTTTCTCTTGTGCTTTGAAATGAGTCTTCAGTCTAAGGAAGCGGAAAAAGTTCTGCAGCTCGATTGCAGTTGGATTCATTGTATAGATAATCAGGATGAGACCCATTGTTTACACCGCTATAGGTTCCATATGACTGAAGGAGCGGCCTCATCCAGCTGTATGTTTGTTTTGCAGAACAGTGGGCTATACCATCATTTCATCTCTGAGTTACAAGCCTCTTCACTAGATATGAACCATTTAAATGAAAAAGTGGTACAGGGCACCTCTTAAACGTACAAGGAGACAATGTTTGAGTAGCTGTGCCTGTTACAGCCTCATTTTCGTAGCAACTGTTGTGGTGGTACACAGCTCCATCTAGGGACAGACTCTGTATCCTGCGAGTGGGTGTCCTGTCTTGGTTCTTGGGCCTCCTTCCAGCCTTTTACAATTTCAGTCAAATGACACCGACTGTTTCTTTGGAGCAGTCTCATTGCCTAGGTTGATTTGGGCATATGTATTTCAGACCCAGTTCTTAATCTAGTTAGTGATCTGTCTTCAGAACATGTTAATGTTTTTGTAGGTTTTAAATGTGACCTGTAAATTTGTTCTGAGCTGTGGATTCTCAGCCCAAACTTGTTTAATAAAAATGAATTTTAACCCCCCATTCTTACTGCATGGTTTTCAATATCTCAAAAGAGATCTGACTAAAGGCAGTAGCTGAATACTGTTAACTAAAAACTATACTTTGTTTATGTGTACTACAGGTTCTGTGCATTACGTGAGTGAGAAAGGAAAGACAAGGCATGTGTTATCCACAGACAGTCTGGTCCAAAAGCTTCTGTTCATGGAGAAAAGAGATGTTTTAGTCATAATAACAGAGAACCTGCAGTTGTCCTTGCATGCAATTAGTCTTGAGGGAGAGGCAGATGAGCTCATGAAGGTAAGAGTCTGACTACAGGGTAAAGTTGCAACGTTTTATCTTTGTAAGTATTTGTTAGGGGTTTTGGTTATAACTTTTTTGCTTACAAATGAATCTTAATACTCAGATAATACCTTGATGAGCAAATATGTGCTCATTTAAAAGTGGAATAGAGTGGTGTGTTATTGAACTCTGAAAAAGTTGTATAGCGCTAAAAACCAAACTGACTTCATCCAGGACTTATCACCTTGGCTCAAAATGCTGTACTATTGGAGAACAGTGCTTGTGAGGATGGAACCCAAGCCTTCACCTTCCTGAGATGTTTTTTTTTTCTTTTTATCTAAGATCAAAAGAGACTTGGCACTCATGTATTACAGGAGTGTCCACTTATTAATCAACACTTACTTTTGACTAGAAGTAAGACTGGGTATTTCACATTTTAAAGCAATCTTTATCAAGTTCTGAGAGCAGATCTAATAAAAGACAAAAACCTGCTCTTACCTACTTAATTAACCCACTACAAGCTTTCTTTTATTAAATTTATACACCATATACTTGATGCATTTAGCGGTAATTGTTGTCTGAGAGAAACTATTGGTCTGTCTGAACTGACAGACAGGTCTAGTTATTCTTATATTTTAACTTTTTAGCCAAACTAGGCAATTCAGATGCTTACTGTCTTTCAGTGTGTTCCTCCTACCTACTGTAAATTCATTTATTTGCTTATGGTTAACAGGTGAAGTTGAGTGGGAAGACAGGTCGTTCTGCAGACATCATTTTAATAGACCATAGCCTTGTTGTTACAGCACTAGGCGAGACGGTCATCAGGTAACAATCCTGTTTTAAAGCTGTTCTGGCTGCCCATGAGAAGTGCCAGCTAAAAGGTTTACAGTCTGCAGTGAACTGAATATTTTACTGAACTGTTGGGTTTGTTTGTTTGTTTTTAACCAATAATGAAAAACTCCCCAAACAAACACAGAAATGAAAAAAATCTGTTTCTGTGAGGAAAAAAACTAATTCTATATATTTATTTCTCTCTAGTTATTTTCTTTGTCAGGCATTATTGCCCAAACCTATTCCTTTCTGAGTGGTATTATTAATTTCTTCTGAAAATAAGTTCTTTTTTTAAACGGAAAAGCAACTTTGCTGTTCTTTCCATTGTTATTGTCTAAATATTAGGATAGTCATTTCATCAGCAACAGGAAAAAAGTGCTTGGTTTTCAGGACGTTTCTGTACTACTGTAATATAAGACATGTATTTCAGTCACTTCTATCCTAATTATTTAAACCGAGTGTGTTACTTTGCCGTGCTGCTATGTTACCATGTTCTGTAGTTTTAATCTTTTTGCAACTTTTTTAAAAAAGGTATTCATTATTTTTTTTTCCTGTCTTTACTATGACTTGCTCTAGCTGTTTCCTCTAACTTGTTTCTAGAGGTGGGGGTGTTCCATTAACATCAGTAGTTCACTTTCTTGTGCCTCTATCTGCTGTTATCAGACAAAATCATCTTATTTTTGTAAGAAAGTGATAAAGTGTCAAGAAGGAATATGTTTGACAATGTTTAGTTCTAGAAAATACATCTGGAATCCAAGAGACTACTGGTTAACCAAGGAATAGTCTTAAAATAGAGGAGGAAGCAAAGTAGGGAGGAGGAAAACTGGAACGAGACCTCACTTCTTTCCTTTTCTTATTTTTTTTCTTAAAGCTGGGTTTGCTTCTGACTTCTTCATAGGAGAATAACACAAAACATGCTGCACATTAAAAAGTCAAAGGGAAAGGAAGGAGATTGTTAAGAAATTCACATTCCAGAGACAGCTGCTGGCAATTTAATTTTAAAAATTGAATGATCTGGGCATTATGGAAATAGCAAATTAATGCCATGTACAGCATCCTATTGACTATGTTTACCAAGACACCTGGAAGGAAAAGCATTGTTAACACTCTTGTTTTGTGTACCTTAGGTTCTGGGATTTGGACCGAGATGAGAACTATGTGCTCTCCCCAGATGTGCAATTTGGCTTTGAGGGAGGAGAATGTATTAACTGTGTTTCTTACTGCAGTGCTAAAGGTGAGAAATAACACAGTAACTGCTATCTCTGAATCCTAAACCTTGCCAAACATCAGCCTTCAGTACCCTGTAGCAATTTCAGTACATTTGTCTTGTTACTGAGGGTTTCCATAACAGCATGTGATGTAGAAGCATTTTAGTTCAGATCAGGAGTGTGCTTTTGAAAGTGCAATGAGATGATTTGATACTCACCACACTTTGTTTCAGTGTGGAGTTGTCTCCTGACACGCAAGCTGGATCCCCTTTGACACTGACCTGTTATAAGTACTCCTGGAGTACATCTGATGCGCTCCAACATGTTATGGACATTCAGTCTACAAGCCCATACTAGAGCTAATGCAAAGGAGAACTCACCAATCATATATAGTATGGATGTTGGGTCCTTAAAACTGATGTTTTTGACAGAGCTACTCCTATGCATCTCCTGTTTGCCAACATAGGCGTGGCTAGTGTCTGCTAGAATGGTTTGCTATGGTGACTTGCCCATGGTGACTACAAAGCCAGCTATCCAAAAATAAAATGTTAAATGTATCAGACAGTGATCTGATTTTAAAAGATAACTTCAGCTGGTGGCTTAGCAAACAGGCCTTGCCATGTGAAACTTCTCCCATTGTTTCTCCAGAAACTTGTCCCAGTTCAGAACTAGGATTCTGGTTTGCAGGAAGGCAAAGAAATGGGTGCTGCTAGAAGAAGGCTTCTCAGTACCTTAGAACCAGAGCCAGGCTTTGTGTATTGTGCATTTGTTTTTCTGAGGTTTAATATATGAAATATCTAAAAGGTTTGTGAATGGCAGGTCTCTTAGCAGCTGGTACTAATAAAGGGAGAATAGCTATGTGGAGGAAAGCAGCAGGATCTGATCAGAGCACACGGGCTTTGGAGGGCAAGGAGAAGTGGAAGCTCCAGGCACCTACAGAACTTGAAGGAAATGTCACTCAGATAAAGGTAAGACAGGAAAGAGCATTGTATGTTAGCAGGACATCGCAAACGTGAGATGTCTAGATAGTCTTTGTGAAACATGAATATGATTGCTGTTTTACAGATTTGTGCACCAGTAGTGGTTGTTCCTCCTTCAGAAGGAGGAGGAAATATCATCAGGATCAAGTAACTTTTAAAATTGAAGTGGGCTATTCTGTTCCAGGCAGGGCTGAAGTGCTCAGCAAGATAACACTGAAATGCAAATACATCTCTTTGTCCTGGGAGATTTAGCAGTCTTGGCATCCTTAAATCCAAACATCTCTTGTTTGTATCTCTCATTGCAAACCCTTTGGATTCAGCACCCTGAAGTTATTTTTTGGAAAAGATAGTCAGAAACGTTAATAAGTTTATTAAAATAGCAAGCAAGAAAATCTGACTAAATGCATTATTTTATTTGTAGATAGTTTTCTTTTTTTTTTTTTGGTCACTTTATCAACATAGTTTGCTCTTAATGGTAGCTGCAAAAAAAGATGTATTTACAACCAAATATTCTTTGAGAAGATGTGCCATCTAGAAGGCAATGTTATATTTTTACACACAAAATGATGTTTTCAGATGATATTTTGTCAGAAAATTACCTTGTTTCCTAGGTAATTTTTTAATGTGTGATGGTGTCAGACTAGATGTGGATGTTAAATTTTCTTTTACAGATTGCGAAACGAATGCTTTAAAACATTTCTACTACTATTTACAACATTTTTAATGCTGAAGGTTATAACAACACAGAGCATTCTAATATTTGTCTTTTAACCCATTATCTGTTGTCAGGCTGCAGCATTTTTATTTGAAATATTTTCGTTTGTCACAGTAAGCTTAAACACTGTCATTCTATACTTCCTAGTATTTTGATATATGAAAAGAGAAATGCTGAGCATTGCAATTGTAAATTTAAATTATAGAAGTTTTACATTAACAAGCAAAGAGCTTTGACTGCCACCATTCTGCTAGAAGGCAAAGCTTGTGCTTTTAGGTTCTCCAGCATTTTTTGTTTTGATTGCTTGTTATACCTTACTATCAAGTTTTTCTTTTTTTTACGGTTTCTGTTATAACTTAGTATTCTGTTGCTGTGCTTAATATGTGAGAACAGTACCCGTTATTTTTGGGAAGGAATGAAAATCAAACAAATATATCTGGTGCCTTTCAAGACAAAGTAATGCTTTCTTTTATTCAGTTTTCACATAAGAATGGAAAGTATTTGAAAAGCAATGGCATTTGCTTGCTCTGGGTTGGCAATAGCAAGGGTCTGTATCAGAGTCCTACTTACAAAATTAAAACATAAGTACTATTAAAGTCGAGAACCCAAATCTTTTGTTAAGATGCTTCCGTAACAAAAGGTCCAGGATATAGGAAATACCGTGTGCCATTAGTATCTCATACATCTGCTAATAAGTTGAGGGAAGAGAGTTGTGGGTGCTTATGTCAGCTCGACCATTCGAGCATTTTCTAGATAACAGGATATGGAGCGCTGTCCAGAAATAGCACCTTGTTCCCACTGTTTGTTACCGTAAACAAAGGCATTGCCAAACAATTGTCAACAATCACTGTGTTTTTATTTCATGTTATAAAGCAGTCTTTAGTTGTGGAAACTCTAGATTTTTTTTTTTTAATTGTAAACCCTGCATTCCAAAAAATACTTTGTTAATAGAACTTAAAATTGTTACACGTGAAGTCTTTTGGTAATTCCTATAAAAGCCTTTTCCTATATTATTATACCATGAAAAATTCGGACTAGGAAGCTGTATACCATGATGACATCAAAGGGCAGCAATAAGTTCATTTAACTCCTTGCCAACCTCATCTTTTTTCAACCTGATGTGGTGGCTTCAGAAGAGAGGTGGCTGGGAAATGTGCTCTAGCTCATCTGTTGTGCAGCATAGTATCTAGTTAATTGTAACTAAGCACCATAAAAGAAGTAAAACACCATTAAAAAAAAAGTGTTTGCTGAAACCTGGGGTTTCTTCCAGGAGAAGAGGCAAAGTTTATTTTTGGACCCATTTATTTATGCATGTGATTTAGAACTCGTGGGTTGGGAATTTGAACTACATTGACTGACAGGGCTATCAAAACTGCAGAAAACAATAAGGTAATCAAAAAGAAACTGTATAGGCAACTTGCTTTTAGAGGTTGCAGCATTATTAAGCCCTTTAAATACGTGATGCTCTCTTGCAGTAGTAAATGTAAGGTGGTGCAATAATGTCTTAAGAAAGAGAAGTGGTTTTAATTTAAAAAACCAGCTCCTCTGCCTGTACAAAGGGAGTCTGAGTAGCTGGGTAACAAGCATAGTAGTTTTAATCTGTAATAATTCCTAGTGATTGACTACAGTTGTATTTAGATACTAGGACTTTGTGTACGTATGAAAACATTTATTCTGTCCTACCCCTTGCCATCTGTCTTGGGACATTGCTGTGACTGTTCAAGATCTTAGATGAAATTATGTGTTGTGCTTTTTAACTTTTCTCTTTCTATTGTGTGCAGTGGGGGTCCCGAAAAAACCTCTTGGCCGTGAACACCATCAGCTCTGTGGTGATCCTCAGCGAGCAGGCCATGTCAACTCATTTTCACCAGCAAGTGGCTGTTGTACAGGTGTCTCCCAATGTGTTTAATGTGACCTTCTTCAGCACAGGAACCACACAGAGTCTTCATGTTGATATGAATGTCAATGGAGTCTTCGCTACTAAGGTTAATTGTTTTGTTTTGTTTTTTTCATTTGTTTGCTCGATTGTTTGCCTCGTTAGGTGAATGGAGACCAAGCTTTCTAAGTCTTTAATATAACCCTGCTTTGTTATTGAATTTATTGTGTAATGGAAGTATTATTACAACAGTAGCAAGGATGCTGTGATGAGGTTGGTTTTCAGGCAGCACGGTGACTCAGTAATTCTCTAGGTTCTGATTAGAGGACTTTTGGGTTATCACAAGCCTTCCAACTCAATATACAGAGGAACTAGTGAATGGTGGCTATTGTGTAGAAGGTCTTACTGTGTTATTGCATGAATTCCTGTTATGATTCCAAAAGAAACTGAATGTATGTATTCTTTTGCTTTTTTTTAATTGGTTTAGGATGCAATAGTATTCTGGAATGGGAAGCAAGTTACTGTCTTTGAGTGCTCAGGAGATACCTTCAGAAGTGTAGGTAAGACTTAGAACACTGGTCAGAGTTGCAATGGTTCTCTTCCTCTAAAGTTATATGTTCTCTTCATTCATGATACCTGATGGATTGTAATTGGCAGTGCAAAGTGAAAAACATTATTAACACTAATTAGACTTCATATTTGCATTTTGCAGAATATAAATATTAGGGTATAAATATCATCAACACCACCAGAACTCAAATGCCAACTTCTACATCTGCGCTTTATTCACTGAATATGTTGGGATATAAAGTGTGGGTTAACCTCACAGTGTGCTGGTATTCCTGTATATGAGTAGCATTGCAGCAACAGAGGTAAAACCAAAGGTGATGTGCATCTGTAGGCATAAAATGAAAATATATATCCTCTTAACTTCTCTTCAGCTACAAGCCAATCCTGGAAGTACCTAAAGTGAGTTTTAACCTCAGCTGTCAGAAAAATCTGTTCCATGAATTACTGTATATAGAGCTAAGTCAAGTAAATCAGTTGTTTCTGTGATTAATTCTCCCTGTATTTCTGCCTTGAGAAGCAGGTTATGCAGAATTCCATCAATCCCGTCCAAAATCTTGAGAGTTTGGCTTTATCTTTTAAGAACCATCAAGTGTTTCCTGAGAAATGGCATATCTTGTCTATACTTACTCATTTATTTTATAAGTTTCCTGTGCTGAATCAATGCGTTATGACCGCCGAGGGCNGAAAAATCTGTTCCATGAATTACTGTATATAGAGCTAAGTCAAGTAAATCAGTTGTTTCTGTGATTAATTCTCCCTGTATTTCTGCCTTGAGAAGCAGGTTATGCAGAATTCCATCAATCCCGTCCAAAATCTTGAGAGTTTGGCTTTATCTTTTAAGAACCATCAAGTGTTTCCTGAGAAGTGGCATATCTTGTCTATACTTATTTATTTTATAAGTTTCCTGTGCTGAATCAATGCGTTATGACCACTAAGGGTCCAACAGTTTATAACACTCATGAAATTATTTGAGTCACTCTTCTTTTCTGACAGATTCCTTTATCGCTCTTCAATTGTACTTTAATGAAGGAAAGAATTAAGTCTCTTAATGGAACCTTATGTTGCACTAGTGTTTTTCTTTCTTTCACACTTATCAAGTCTTTCCCCTTTCTCTCTTGTTTTCATGGGCAGAGTGCACAAAACAGCTCTTTTCAGTAGGAGTCTCAGGTTGTAGTGGCAGAATGGAAGACTCTGCAACACCAACTGCAAGGAATTTGGGAATCAATAGAGGCTGACATTGAAAAATGGAGTTGGTGCAGGGTAGTGGAAATGGAATGCTTTAAGTTAAAATTCCTTTTGTTTTTTCTTTTAAAAAAGTCTGTTTCTTGTAATAATGGCTTTATTGTGATTGTTCCAGGCTCTTTTCTTTGTGACTCTCCAGTTCTGTCCATGCATGGAGAAAATTTGTACACGGTTGAACCATATCGGGTCCAGGTCCGCACTTGGCAGGTAAGGGTTCATGAAACCACGAAGCGATGAGTATGCCTTACTGTTTTCAAAGACTCATGCTGCAGCTTAAAAGTTAAGTGGATGTTTTGTAAATCTATTAATTCTACCTTTGTCATGGAAAAGGTATTTTGAGTATTTCAGCAGAAAGATCTTTGACACTTTGTGGTAAAAAGTCTGCCACTTTCAACACTAGTGCACTGTAGTTGAGAAGTATTTATAAAATAAAACAATTCTGTAGGGGCCACACTTTAAGAGGATCAAAATTCCATGAAGGATGAAGGTTGAAAATATATATATATATATATATATATATAACTGACAGGAAAATGAACATACTGAATATTCTTATAATGAAAAATACACCATGCAAATTCTGTATGTTCTGCAAAATCTTTTGCTTAACCTTTGCAGGCTCTGCTAGTCTCTGAGAACCGCAAAGAGAAATCTGATTATCAGAGTTCTATGATACATATATATTTTTTTAAAGAAATAAATATTGTATTCAAGAATGGGTGGGATTTATCATGATAAGGACTGATTTAATTACTATTTATTTTTGCAGCTGTGTATTAAAGGACCTTCAGGGACCTTCTGTATCTCTCTTAGTTGGAAAAAGTAGTATTATTGAAGAGGAAATGGTTGCAGAAGAATAATTCTAAATTTTGACTTTTTTGGAGGCCACACATCCAATTTTCAACCTGAAACAGAGATTGCATTTGTAGAGACCACATGCATATGTATGTGTAGTTTCTCTAATTTTGCTGGTAGTGATTTGTGTAACACAGAAGGTTCAGCAATTAGTTACTTGGTGAAAAAATAAAGCCTTTCTAGTTAGACTGTGAACACAGAACACCAATGTTACATGTTTCTTCTCAGGGCACAGTTAAACAGCTGCTGGTGTTCTCTGAAGCAGAGGGGAATCCGTGCCTCTTGGATGTCTGCGGAAATTTCCTGGCTGTGGGAACTGATTTGTCTCACTTTAAAATCTTTGATCTCTCTCGCAGGTATTAATAAGCTTTTAAAAAATGTCTCTTTATAACTGAACATATATTTTGTGGGAACAGGGGAATCTTTACCTGGTTTTGATCTGATAGAAAGTGATAGCCACTTTGAATCTTGAGGTGCAGCCTACGTGAATTGATGGCCTATCCCTAAAGCAAGGAAGAGCCACAGAATTATTAGACAAATCATGGCATGAGTAACAATAATAAATTTTAAGAGAGGATATTGTGAATAATATTTGCGTGTGTTTGAAAGTGGACAGAATTTATGGAAGATCAAGACGAGGATGTCACGTGTTTCTGCTGATAACAAGATCTTAATCTCAGAAGAGCTGAAATTAAAAATGCTAGGTCTTGTATCTCCTCATAAATCAACAAACTTAGTTCAGTGGATTCATGGAGGAAGTGAACCTAGCATTGTGGACATTCTGTTCTTCCTCCTGTTTAGGTTAAGAGAGAAGTTTACTTGACTTTATTCAAACTTTACTATGTGTTCCCACGCTGACAAATAGCTGCGCCATGAAAAAGATACATGCCTGTTTTGACTTCCAGTTTGGAAATTTATCTGCTAATGACAAATGTAATTTTGACAATCTGAAAAGCCTCAAGAGTGAAACAGACTCTGTTTTTCCGTACTATGACCTGGAGAATGCTGAAGTTTAGTTACCCACTTGGAAACTTGTTACCTGTGTTGAGGTGGCACAAATTCTGCATCGGACACAATTTGAAGGTTACTGGATTTGGGCAGGTTGTAACTAGCAAAAATATTGGTTTATGATGACTGATAGTGGAGAAAAACTAGCTTAACTCCTGCATGCTATGTTAAATTTTGGTGGCTAGTAGTGAAAATGTCTCTTCTCAAATGATGGCAGTGTAGTGCGCTTTAATTTCAAAGCAATCATAGTTGGCTTAAAATAAATGAGAAGTCTAAACATGTAACCTGAGAATGTTATTTTTACAGAATCAAAGATTTTTTTTTTTTCATGGGATTGTACTATAGGTCTAAATTACTGTCACTTCTTTCTGTTACATTCTTTTGATTCAGAAAAAAAGAGGGCATATCTCATGAATGATTGCTGGGTTTTTTGTGTATGGCAGCAGTAAGATTATTTTAAAATAATAAAAAACATGGGGGTGGAGAGGGTGGGTGTTAATGATGTGAATGATACAGTCTTTTGGAGCTTATGTACTGAGTGAAAGCCACCAGCAAGATGATGTAAATACCACCCCTCCAAACAAATTACTTCTGTTCCACAGTTTTCCATACACAGAACTTCTATGTGACAGGCTATATTCAACATTTGTGGTACTGTTCAATTTATGTAGGAAAAACAGACCTCTAAGTTCGAAATTCTGTTAGGATGTTCATGCTGTGTAGCTCTGTTTTGGGAATCTGGTAGGAGCATTGAAGTTTATTCTTGCTGATTCACTGAGGAAAGAGTGTCTCATTAACTTCTTCCTGAAAGAAAGGCAGATTGCAGCAATTCTCTGGAGAGGAAGCTGGAGTCTGGGGCAGTGGTGTCATAAGGTAGAATTAGTTTGTTTATAAAAGTCTGACCCATAATTTGAAAACTGTTTTAGCTGATTTGTAGTGCCAGTCCCTTGCTGTTATATGATTTAAGTTTATTCCTTTCCACAGAGAGGCAAAAGTGCACTGCAACAGCAAGAATTTCTCTGAGCTGTTTCCTGGCCTTGGAGGCATTGCTTCTGTCAAGTGCAATGCTAATGGCAATAAAGTCAGCATCCTCGTTAGCAAGGTGAGGCAAAGCTCTTCACTTACACCCTAGGACCTGGCATCAGTTAATAGAGTGCAGTTAAAGAAGATAACTGAAGACACAAGATTTGGTTCCCAGAAATAAACCTGCATGTTCTATGCAGTGTGTTGGGTCTTGAAATCTCATGTCCAAGCATGTAAATAAACACTAAAATTAGGGTATGTGGTGAGAACAACAACCCAGAAAATGAAGCAATATTTCAGTTACAAAAGCTACTTCATAGCATTTCAAAGAAATCACAGGCTAACTTGCTAGAATAGGAAAACAGCAAGAAATTTTCTGATACTTCTTCCAAAGAATGTTCTTCTGTGATTACTGGTAAACAAAACTGAGAGCGTGAATCAGATGAAATAAATGTACCGTCTGCACTTTACCTTTTTTTCTTTTTTGACTGTATGCTTCAGCAACTTTTGTTTGCCTTCTTGTAGGCGGATGGGAACATTGATTCCAAGATCTGTTTCTATGATGTTGAAATGGACAAAGTTACACTCTTTGATTTCAAGGCTGACCAGGCAAATGGTAGAGAGAAGCTTTCTCCTGGACAAGGCATTGACAAGTAAGCTTTTATTTTGATAAGTATAACTTGTGGATTTAAGATAGGAATCTGCCCTGTGAAGACAAGTAACACCTTGATAATGGCATTCTTCTGTCTTTGTATAGGAGCTTGTACGAATTTAATTATTTTATTTCTAAAGAATTAATTAAAACTGGTGCATTGTATGTCAGCCTGCATCCCTGTCTCTTCCAATACGTGAACTAGGGAATGTCAAATTAAGGTATCGGAAAGCAAGCTCAAAATAAGAAGGAGAAGGTGGTTCTTCAGGCAACGTGCAGCTGAGCTAAGGAACTCATTGCGAAAGGAAGTTATAGATGATGAAGGAAGGGTTCGTGTGGGTGTTGGACAAATTCATAGCAGAGAAATGCCGTGAGAGTTACTAGATCTGTGGGAGCCATATCTGGCTCAAGAGGTGTGTGAGAGAAGGATGATTAGGTGTTTGGGAGGTATGTGTAGGAGTATTATATGACTACAATCAGGATCCTGATCTTAAAATAAATCTTGGAAAGCTACTTTTCCATGAAGAGGACTTCCACTGAAAAGAGGACATTCTGAAGCCACTCCTAGGAAAAAGGTTATTTTTTAAGTTCAATACAGGATGTCTTTTTTTATGGATTAAAAACTCATTAAATGTCTATTTAGAACTGAAAGCTTTGTTTTCATGCAAACTGTTCTGTGTAAATGCATTAGAAATTCTAGTAGCCAGGCAGCAAAATGCAGTAAAGTAGGAATTCTCATGGAAGTATGGTGGAACGTTAAGGTACAAACTCCCATCTGGTTTTACAGTAACTTTTCTGACTATTTTTCTTAAGAAAAAGCAGGGTTAGAATAGAAGATGATTTGCTTTTTTAGCAACTATCCACTAGAGATATTACAAGCAACAAAGGATTTACTTTCCTTATCACTGAAAAACAGAAGAAACTACCCAGTTCATAAAAAAAAAAAAACCCTAAGGACAGTGCAAAATTGGGACCTTATGTCTTGGTCAATTATGCGAAGAGTGTAATAATGTGTAGTGAAAAAGTTGTTTTCAAGTGTAGTATCTTGTGTAGCCCAACAGAGGCCACCACAAACTAGTAATACTATTTCACTGATATTTAGCTGCTAGATGGTGTCAGTGTGAATAATCCGTTTATCTGTGCTTTATTTTAGAGTATCCTGAAATTAGGATAAGTAGACTCACCAGAAAATAATAATAATCTACACTTCTTCCCCTTCTCTTTCTCTTCCTGAGGCAGAATTTAGACACTCACATTTTATTTTTTTTTACACAAATACTGTTTTTCAGTTTGCAAGTAATTTACTTTTAATTCAGTGGCACAGACAGCACATTGTGTATTTCTGCTTCGTTTTGAATCTCTGCCTTAGTTTGCCTTCCAGCCCTACCAGTTCTCCCCACAAGTCCACCCTTTAGTGGTGACAGCAAATGAGAAAAATATTTTAACAATGTCTTTGGTTTCTATCTTTTAAAAAAATTCGATGCCTATTTATATTCTGTATTTTTTCAGGAGAATCCTAAGCCATTGCTAGAATAGTGTGATCCTGTATGTCTAGAGCTGTAACATGGCCAACACTGAAGCAGGATTTAAATGCCCGAACGAGGCAGTGAGATGTTTTTTTATTTAAACTGCTGTGAGAGGAGGCTTTCCTAAAGCTGCAGGGGTTGCCCTTGTGCTTAACGTGCTGTTTCACAGTCTGCAGCTCAGGCACAGCGCTGAGGAAAGGGACTGAGCGGTGACATATCTGGAGACCGAAGTCCCCAGCTGCAGCGCTGGAGTTTCCCTCAGCACTGAGAAGTTCAGCAGTTCAAAGCATCAATCACGCTGCATGCCCGGGTTTCTTTGCTGAACAATCAGTAGAGAGAGATCTGTTGCCTGAGAATATAAACGAATTTCTTTTTTTTTTTTTTTCCCATCAGTTTAATCACACTTGTCTAGTTGTGATCTCTTAGGACCACTGCTTAGCTGGGTTTGAATGTGAGGCATATGTGCTGGAAACTCTCACTTTGCTGCTTATTTAAATGGGTATCGGTGTGTTCGAGCTGTCTTGAACCTGGCTGGGCACTCGCAGTGCTGGCAATAAGCACTTCTGGGCAGGCTGTAAAACCCATAAGAAGCCAGAGCTGAGGTGCAGTCCCCATGTGACAGAACCTACACCTGTAGCAGTCTCTAAGGTAGATCATTGCAGTGATATTCAAGTGTTTCTGTAGGACATGTAATCTCAGTGGAGGCAGATTTTGGGTGCCTATTGGTATTTGTGGCGGTACCATGTTTTTTCCTACCAAAATGCTTTATGTCCTATAGTCATGATTAATGTATACAGAACAAAGTAAAAGTGCCATTGACATGTATAAAGCATTAGGAGGTAGGAAGATGTATGTGATTAATGTTACAATGCAGAGTTACTGGTATAGATAACTGATCATCATCTGAAAATTATCCCTTGGTTAGTCCTTTACTTACATTCATGCATTGAATGGGCTGGAATTATTTTGTCTCCTTTCTAAATTTTTTTTCTTGTCTTTTGTTAGGTCTGTTGTGGAGTATCCAGAGTTGCACAGTCACATCCCTGCTTGCCATTTCTGGGACCAGAGTGAACCAAGACTTTTTGTATGTGAAGCAATTCCTGAACCAGGCCTGCAATCTCCAGACCAGAAGGAAAACCAGCCAGAGAGCACAGTATGGTCTTTTTGTTGGTTTTACCTTGCTTTACATGGAGTTCTCCTTTTTTCAAGTAATAGATTATTGGTCCTTCGTTAAGGATGTGGGAGTAGATAGTATACATTATCTCGTAGAAAAATGAGTAGTGAAACTATGTTTTTGGTGTCTGTGGCTTCAGGCAGCCACTGTACATTAGCTTTCTGGTTTAGTCCTAGCTTGCATACAGTGATGAATATAAATAGGTGATTTATTTATTTGTGCTAGAATTTTGAGGACGATCATAGTGCAAGCTTGTTATCTGGATGACTGTTTTTCAGGTGACATTATTAGGTGAATTTAGAATCTAGAGGTTTGATACTTATTTTCATTAAAAAAAGGATGCAGATTTTACATCTTCAGTCCACTTCTATAATCAAGAATTAATTTGATAGAATAACAGAGACTCTACTGTTAAAGTGAACAGTGAAGTACTCTTCCCAAATTATTTTTTTTTTTTACATTAGAAAAAATATTTCATTGTTATTGATCAGAAATGATCTAATCAAATATTTATTCTATCAGACCAGTAATTCTTCCCTGCTCACCCTGCTAATGTGCTTATAGTGGTCTTTACCATTTTATCTGTATAGAACTGCCTGTCCCTCATAAATATTCCATTGATTTGAAACATCAACGTTGATTTAAAGTTTTCTGATTTGCACATCATTTTAGTTAAACCTCTTCCAATTAGAGACAGAAAACTTATTGTTTCTTTTGTTGGTTGAAATCACCTTAGAAAAATCATGGGAAGATCAATGTAGAAAGGTGGGAGGGAATAGGGATGTCTCAAAAGGCCTTGCAAAGAGAAGAACACTTGAGCCTAATATTCCTAATGTAAACAAGTAAAAAGGTTTGGCTTCTACATAAAGTTGAAAAATTAAAAATATTTAAAAGAAGTGCAACGTTTTGGCCCTTATTCAACAGAACTTCTGACTGTATGCTTATCCTTTAAGAAATGAGAAGTCTGATTAACTTTAGTTCGAAACACATGCTTCATTTTGACTTGACTCAGGTCAATATTTAAGCTGTTACAGAAACTATATTTGAATCTCTGGTATATTCCTTGGGAACTCAAAGCAGTCAGTGAGCTGCTGAAATTATAATAGAAATAATACAGTATTTAAAAAAAAGAAGAAATTGTTGAAAACAGTTGGGAGTATTTATTTGACCTGGATCCGATCTGCCAGGGGGAGTTGTAGAACAGCAGCCTGTGGCCAGGAATTTCCCTCTTGATGGTTGGTGAAGTTGGGAAGTCCCTTTGCAACAGGGACACAGTCTGTAACGTAGGATGGGTTGTTGGCTTCTTACTGTGGGGAGGAAGCGTGCGGCTCTTCCCTCTCCTGCAGGTGTGTGCCTGTGAATGTATATGTCATATTAGTTTTGAGAGAAGGTTCTGCCAAGTGAATATGGAAAATAAAAACAAAGTGAAAGAAGGATATTGCAGCATAAAATCAAAACAATGGTTTGTTTCCTTTTCCAGGTAGATGCTTGGATTATATCATTCTTCAGTACTGAAGAGCACGGCCTGTTGCTTCAGGACAGTTTTCCATTGCCTCCATCCTTCCAGGTACTTCTAGGCATAGAGGTGCCACATTATTACTTTGCCAAAAAGGTGAGGAAGTCTTTCACAATTCCTTCCCGTCTCATAACTTCAGGCTTTTCTCTGTGTGGGGATCAAACTTAACCAAATTGAGTCTGGAGTAGTTAGAGCAACTCCAATAACAGTTACTGCGTCATGTGTAGAAATGATGTAAAGACAATTTTGATGTGGATATTCTTGGCAGTGTTGTGGAAATTGCACTGAATTGGTTTCTCATGGGTATTGCAAACTGCATGCCGTGTACAGGCATAGGAGATAAAGTAATTGCCAGCGAACGCAACTAAAAAAAGGAGGTGAAAAATTCACTTTCTATTTCATGTAGTCACCATGCCTGTTGCAAGTAAGGGGAGGTAGTGTGTGTGTCAACTTTTTGTAGGCCATAAGAGGGGACATTTCCTATTAGCTTCTGCAGAAGCAACCCATCTCCTTGTTGGAATGGATCTTAACCCCCACAGAATAGCAAGGAGAGCAAGAATACTCATCTTGCACTATCACCAAATGCCTGTGTGCTGTGAATACAAATACCGGGCATGCATGCTTTATCTTACTAAACTGGAATACGAATCAAAAATTGTTTGCATCTTAGGTAAATAAAAGCATGCGTACTGGAAGAAATGAAACCTATTACTTACAGATTGGTTTTCTGGTTAAGCTCTGACCCAAGCGTCTCAGTGCCTATTAAGACGATTTGCCCTGCTCCCTTCTTGTAGAGGAAGCTTAACAGAGTCTGTTTATTCTACCAAGGCATTTATTTTTGTAAAATCAGTAGGAACTTAATATTAATGCGGCTTCTAATTCTCTACATCTTCTGAATAAAACAGACCAATGTGATTATGTAAATCGAATTTCATGTAATTTAGGGGTTGTGTTAAACAGGGAGAATCTAGATGTTCTTCTACTTAAAATATTTAGATTCAGAGCAGTCCTTTGCAATTTAGCCTCCTTCCAAAAAACTGTTGTCACTTCTCCTGTGCAGATCCAGCTTTTAGAATTATACTCTGTTTTACTTTCTCTTTTCCCTTAATTTGAAAGGTCAAAGGTGATCTGCTGCATTTTTTTAATCTTTCTTTTAACACTTCCCCCCCGTCATATCTCATGCTATTTTACTTTGATATTACGTGTCTTTTTTTCTTTTTTTAACTCTGTATGGATAATTGCTGCTATTAGTTGTTTTTTCGGAGGGGATGTGTCTATAGACCTGTAAGTATCTGCATTATTTTGCTCCTCTTCCTTCATTCTCTGCTTTTCTCTCTTCTGTTTCCATTTTCTTCCCTCAGTAGGTTACTCTGTCTTAGTGACTAAATTACTTGTTATATAATAATTCGTTTTGGAAACATGATTTAGTATATGAACAGAGTCTGCTTTAAATATAGCAAATCCAGTTGATGCAACAAGTCTGTTTTGACTAAGTTTCATTCCAGGGTTTCTCCTTATTCATGATAATGTCTTTTCTTCTCTGGTTCCTGAAATTCCCCAGACTGTAGTCAAACACATGTGCATTTTTGATTTCTGTCTTTTACCGTATCTAATACTTTTTTTGCATAACAATATAATACTAATTTTTATTTGCTTCTGTAAACCTTAATGTTTAGTTATCTAACTATAAAATTGGTAGAATATATGTGAAATTTGGTGTCTTTCATATCTCAGATGATATTCCACTGTGTTTGGCACATGAAAGTTTCCTTGTTACACTCTAGACAGATCATTTAATATTGATGATTGATTTCATTCTTTTTCTGAATAATGGTTCAGTTGCTTTGAGCTGCCTTTCAGTGACTGGTGAAAGCATCACTGAAGCTCCAGAACTTCCAGTTTTATGAGGAAGGGTTTGAATCTGAGCTTTTGTTATTCATAAGCTTCACATGAAGGCAAGAATAAAAGAATTTGGTCTATATAGTTAATTTTCAGAACAGCAAGGTTCTTTTTGAGAAGAGACTAACCTTAGTGAAATGTTTATCTGAAATCTCCAGGAATCTGGGACTTCAGAGTTGCTATTGTAGTAGCAGGAGTAATGCTACTACTACTACTACAGGAGGCTGCCTCTCCTGTGGTATTTTACCAATTTCAAACTATTACTGTCGTACTGTGATTGTTCGCTATTATATGCCAATCTCTTCTATGACATACAATATTTTGGGGCTTTTTCTAGGAAGTTCTGAAACATTGCAACTGTTGTCGCTATTGATTATGGTCCTGCAGAAGTAGAAAATTGGACTGTAGTGGAAATAATGTAGTTCATTACGTGTACATAGGAGTAAGTTTCAACCTACTTGATACCTAAATGGTAACATTCTCATTTTAGCTGGGAGAAGCTGAGAAAGGCCAAGCAGAGTCTGGCTCAATCGAGGTCTCTCAGATGGTTGCGAGAAGACTCATGAGAGATTTCATTGGATTAGGAGACTGTGACAAGCCCACCCGAGACGCTATGCTGAACTTCAGCTTCTATCTGACTGCTGGAGACATGGATGAGGCATTCAAATCTATCAAGCTGATAAAAAGGTATTGTAAGTATTTGTGTATAGTTCTTTATGGGTACAGTTTATTTTCATTAACATTTGGTATGAAGTTTTGATCCTCTAAATTCTCCTTATGTTTTTCCTCTCTGATTTCATTCTCACTTTCATTTTTAACAATATGAAATATCTTAATCTTACAGATATTTTAATGTATTCTCTGCTTATTCTTTGCCTATAAGACTTTACAAGGTCTGTGGATTCTAAATGGGGAAAAAATTATTGATGACAAGCAACCTTATTCTGTGTCTGAATGGCAAAAATCTCAGATTATCACTAGAAGAAAATGAACATTCGCAACTTTATTTATACATCTAAAATTATCACAGTAATACAGAGTATTACAAATTTACCGACCACATAGCTGATTTTTAAATTTAAATGTACATTATTATAATATGGATATTGCAATATTAGAAGAAATAATATAATGTCTTTTAAATATTCCAATATTTTATTTTTAAAAACCCCTGCAATTAATCATAGCATATTATTTCTAGAAAAGATTTTCCAGAAAGTAATGCAGGCAAATGAATACGAATCTTAGTTGGTTTTTACAAACCTACTGCTAGAAGAAACTCTGTGTCAGCTTTATGGTATTCTACCCTGAATGTCTGGAACAACAGAGTTGTTCCAGAGCATCAGTCTCTGCAGAGTGTTGCTCACTTTGAACATAGTGCAGAGCAGCAGTTGGGGTTGAGTTTCTTATTACATCAGAACTGAGTGCAGAACAGAACTCAAGAGCCAGCTTGATGATCACATTTTAACAAAGTGTGGAAAAGGATGGTGGAAATAATGGTGAAGAAAAGCAGTGTACTCAGCCGGGAGCGACACAACTGTCCTAAAGGATTTATAACATTCACAGCTCATGGTCCTTCAAACCTGTCAGTAACTGTGCTCAGAGTAGCCTCCTCAGAGTTTTTAAACATGTGTCATTGCCTCTAGTTCCTGTATCCTAAGTATTTCTGCGTTACAATTTTTGTTTTGACCTGTTGTTTTTATTCCTGAAAGTTACATGCACATGATTTTAGTGAGCCCGTGTGTTTCTCAGGGTTAGGCTTATAAACATTATGCCTAATTCCAAAGGTACAAATTATTTTCATTGCATTACCGTGTTAAGTTACCTGGCAGGTGTTTTTGAAATCTCATGCTAAAGTCCTGTATATATATGTATCTTNAGGGTTAGGCTTATAAACATTATGCCTAATTCCAAAGGTACAAATTATTTTTATTGCATTACCATGTTAAGTTACCTGGCAGATGTTTTTGAAATCTTATGCTTAATCCTGTATATATATATATATATATATCTATATCTATCTCATTCTCCAATTTGGGTGCTTGAGTGGCAGTTATACTCTCCAATATTCACTGTTACATGCCTCTGAGCATTGCTGGGCAGTGCTGGGTGTCCTGCCAGCCTTCTAATCTGAAAATGTCACAGCAAACGTTAAGCAAGATGGGAAGAAAATAAATTAATATGGGCTGAAAGATCTATTCTTAAGAATTTCCAATAACGTAAGTTAATATTATCTCTCATTATTAGGGAGTCCAGGTCACTTTCTCCTGTAGATATTTGCCCTCATTTAACACTGTAGTAGATTTTTCAGCAGCATGTATGACCTGTTCTAGCTGCGTTACCCTTTCCTTTTTTTAACGGCATGTCTGTTTATGTATAGCATAAACCCGAACCTTTGTCTCGGGATACAGAAGTGTCTGAAAAAATGCAACTTAATTCTTCTGCATTCCCTTACTTTACAATTAGAATGTTTTTTACTGGCTGGGCTGGGGAGCAGGTGTTGAAGCTAACGAGAAGTTCCTTGAAGAGAGGTGAATGGAAGGACTAAAGCTTCATGAAACTTAAACAGCTGTTAAAATAATCACTTATTTTATAGTGAGTTTTCTGCTTTCTCAGGTTGCCTGTTAACTCCAAAGCTATTGTCACTGGTCTCCTATAGCTTTTTATATTATTATTATTATTATGGAGCACGATAACATTATGCAAACAGAGAAGACATTTAGTTGCCTCTTTTCTGTAGTCCCATTGCATACACTGTGTCTGCTACAGCTGACCCTGCTGACATGCAGCTTTGATGCTCTGTCAGGATTCTGACAATCCAACATTCTGTGCTATACAGCAAAGGGAGAGGGCAATATAATATATATAAAATTATGTGTTTTGTACATATGTATATAGATGGAGCCCATCCAAATAATAATTGAGGGCCTCTGCTCACAAGAGTGAGCTTTGTGATGTCTTTCAACCCTTAGTTTTAAATTACAACCTATATTTATAGAGAACAACTCCAAGGCAGATCTCCTTGGAGGTCTTTCCCCTTTCAAGTCCACTCTTTCAGCACGGTGACTCAACGTAGTCGTTTTCCAGGCCACGGCGAAACCGAGCGGTCAGGGTACGGCTAATGACGATGACCCGGGGCGCCATGCAGTCCTCACGCCTGTGCAGGATGTTCCATATGAGAATGGCAGCTGCCAGCGTGGCCAAAAGACAGGCTCCAATGTTCAGATAGCAAGACCAAGAGAGGTTGGTGTATGGTCCGATGCGGTAGAAAGTCACCAATCCGATAACCAGAACAAAACCTGCAAGGAGAATGTGAGAATTATTTTTAATGTCTTATTCTCTTGAATTTCTGTAGTGGCAAGATGCCATAGGCCAGCATTCCTGAGTCTGTAAAGCCTTTCCATCCCTATTACGATGTGCTTATATGTTCTCGAAGGCATATTTGGGCATGATGATGTATGCAAAGACTGGGTGCCTGAAATGGAGTCTCAATGTTAGGTTTAAATCTGTTCACTCTGATTTCAATTTCTTATTCCCCACTTAGCTGTATTTCATGTTGTGGGTTGTTTTTTTCCCCCATCTTCTTGTTCCACTTACAAGTGTCCTCTTTCTCATTTCCATTGCCAACAGAGAAGACTGGTATATTCATGATATAAATAATGAAAATCTTTTATTCACAATATGGTACACTTATTCTGACATTTAAAAATGTTTATTTAAGGCAGGCCACTATTGCAAACTGCAAAGATGATGAGTAGCTCAATATCTTACAGAAATAATTTTTAAAATGTGCAGAAGCTTTAAAAAAGGGAAGGTGAAATAAATGGGGCTTTATGGTCCTGCTTTTTCTATGCTGGAAAAGTTTTATGAAGCAGGAGTAATATGTCTCCAGAAGCTACCAAAGGTGAGGTTTCTATTTTCTTCCTAACCTCAAGCACAGTAGGAAGTTCCCTAAAAGGCAGGTAATACTAAAGTAATACCACTAAAGTAATACCACTGCAGTTGTCTAACATTTCCATGCAGCTGTCACAATGTGATTTGTCAAAAAAGAAAAATATTTTCCACATTCTTTTTGGTAGACACCACTGATAAATAGCAATGTTATTTCAGAGGTGAGGTGGCTTTTCTAGTCATGCAGGAGGACATTTTAGAACTGGGGGCAGAATCCATATCCCTTGACCCTTACTTTGTTATGTTACTAAGACTGCACTTTACCTGAGCAATGCATTGATAAGCACACAATTACTTTTCTGCCCTGTGTTTATTGTATTGGTCTCTCTTGCTGTCCCTACTCTCAAATAAAACTGCTTTTCAGCTCTTCAAGAAAAGTAATTTTTACATGGGATTAGTTTGGAACAAACATAGAAAGAGACAAATATGCCTCACTAACCAAAAAAAGGTTTTCATTTTGTCCTCCTACGCATTTCCTTAACCATCACCATAACACAAGAAATATCACTGACAAAAGGTCCCCTTCATGAATAAACAAAGGCCCATAAGCAGCCAGAGGATTTCTGGATACCATCTTCCTAAATCCATGGGCAAGGGAAGAGCAAGTCCCAGTGGCTGCGTGCTGTTTTTGCAGTTAGCTGCACTGCTTGCAAACATGGATAAATGGCAATGCTCTAAAGTGGTGTCACACCTGGATCTGGGCCTTGGTTTTCCACAAAAGAGCACGTCCTGAGTATGCATTGTATTAAGTTTCTTTCTAAAAAGAGTAGTAGTAATGCAGTGAAGATGGAAAAGACACAAATTACACAGAGATAAAAAAAAAATAGAGGAGAGAAATACAAAAAGGAGAAAAAAAAATCCCACAATCACAACTTAAGTAGGTATGACACTTTTACTGTTCTGCAAGTCAACAATGTGAAGGCTGAATCCCCCTCCTAATAAACAAGCGATAATTGAGTGTTAATTCAGTTGTCTTGCACCTTTGGCTCTCTTGTGTCTACCTAGAAGGTGGTTTCTAATGCAGGTGCTTGCTGCACCTTCTCCTCCCGAAGTAGCGCTGTCCCCCATGTACCAGGCAGGGGCTGACAGGAGGCAATTCTTCCTAAGGATACATGAGGAGAAAATAGGTTCTTACAGAAGGAGCAGCTCTTCCCTGCTCTTTCACCACTCTGCCTTTGCTGTGAAAAAAATCTTAACGTACCCTGGATGGGTTTTAGGCTGTTGAGTCAACAATTAATTGATTTTTTTTTTTT